>ML413350.1:0-27791 GCA_005239525.1 Nicotiana knightiana
AATGCGCATAAAATGTAAGGTATATCACATGTTAAACTATGCAATTTAGTCTCGCATCACATTGCCTTATCTAGATGATATTCCCGTAAGGATAAAGTGCTACAAAAATGTCACGACCCGGATTTCCCACCGTCGGGACCGTAATAGCGCCTAACATTGAACCCGCTAGGTAAGCCAACGTTACTGATTAATTACCTTATTCCTTTATCTTTAATAGTTTACCAGAATTTATAATAAAATCATGAAATTTAAAATACGAGATAACATGATTCAACAGTTTGATATAATACTAATACGAAATCCATAACCAAACTACTCCCATAACGTCCCGGAAAGGGAGCCAACAGTAGAATCAATATCATCCTGGCAAGGGAAACATCTATAACCAATCTCACTTAGTTACTTAACTTCACGTAATAATTCTTAACTTGAACCAATACTCAACAATGATTAATACCAAAGAAATACCACCAACATGGATGATTATCAAATTAAACTCAAGTAATGTTTGATGAAAATTCACATAAATCACAATATTGGACTCACGGGCACGCTTGAATCCAACGTATAGATACTCGTCACCACACCTATACATTGAAAATTACACTAACACGTAGCATATAAGACATCATACCTATTCCCTAAAGCTAAAGTTAAGCCAAACACTTACCTCGGATTCCACGACCAACTCAAGCCTCAATTACCTCTTTCCCTTTAGAATTCGCCTCCGATTCAATTGTATCTAAACATAATTAGCTTAATAATATCAATAAGTGCTAAATAATTCAACTCCAATGCTTAATTATGAGTTTTCTATCATTCTTCCCAAAAAGTCTAAAATCGACCCCGGGCCCGCTTGGTCAAAACACGAGGTTTGGACCAAAACCCGATCACACATTCGCTCACAAGCCCAGATATGTAATTAGTTTTGGAATCCGACCCCAAAACGAGGTCTAAATTCCAATTATACAAAAAGCCCTAACTCTACCCAAATCCCCAATTTTCTACCAATATTACCCTAGAATGTTTGATGAAAGTTGATTAAAAACATTAGAAAGTTGAAAGAAATTAGTTAATGGACACTTACCTATGATTTGGGAAGAAAATTTCTTGAGAAAATTTCCCTAAGTCTTCTATTTTTGTGAGAATTGAAAAGAAAATGGCTGGAGCTTTGTTTTTAAAAAAAACTTCACTGCCCAACCCTCGCACCTGCGGTGCTTGGGTCGCACCTGCGCTCTTGTAGGTGCGAAAAACTGGTCGCACCTGCGGAAATGAAAAGGCCTAATGGGGGCCGCACCTGTGAGAAGTCGTCCGCATCTGCGTATGAGCACCTGCGGAAAGGGCCGCACCTGCGGAAAAGGGCTCGCAGGTGCGGGCACACCAGAACTGGTGCACCAGCAGAGATTTTCCAATTCTAAACACCCTGAAACCTACCCGAAACTCACCCGAGCCCTCGGGGCTCCAAACCAAACATGCATACAACCTCAGAAACATCCGACGGACCTACTAGTGTGATCAAATTGTCAAAATAACATCTGAAACGACGAATTTAGCATCAAAATCAAAGAGAAATCTCCAGAACTTTTAAACTTTCAAATTTCACAACCACGGATCCGAATCACGTCAAATGACCCCCGTTTCTTACCAATTTTTACAGGCATAACTCAAATATCATATTAAACTTGTACCGGGTTCCGAAACCAAAATACGAGCCCGATACCATCAATTTCAAATATGATCAAATTTCCAAAAACTCTTATATTTTCAGTAAAACAACTTCTTTAAAAAATTTCATTTCTCGGGCTTGGGACCTCGGAATTCGATTCCGGGCATATGCCCAAGTCCCATATTTTCCTATGGACCCTCCGGGACCGTCGAATCACGGGTCCCGGTCCGGGTCTGTTTACCCAAAATGTTGACCGAAGTCAACTTAAATTCAATTTTTAAGGCAAAATTAGCACTTTCTTAATTTTTCGTATAAAAACTTTCCGGATACACGCTCGGACTATGCACGCAACACGAGGTGAGATAAAAGGAGGTTTTCAAGGCCTAGGAACACAATTTTGACATTTAAAACAAGGGATGACCTTTTGGGTCATCAGAAAAACCAAGTCTAATTGTCAACTATTAGAAATCCTGCCTATAGGATATTGTCACCCGCCTAGAAAGCATGCCTATAGGGATAAATCGTTTAAAATCAAGCCTAATTGTCAGTTGTTAGAAAACCTGCTTATAGGATGTTTATTGACGACTTCGCTGCCTATTAACATGAATGATTAGATATCATGTCTATAGGACTTACAACACTCTAATTCGCCTATACGTCAGAAATTACAGCACTTCCTATATAATATTGGATTCCAAAATCACATGGAAATCATGCCTATAGGACTTAACAATTCCAACACGTCTTAAACACCATATACTGCCTAACTAGAAATCTGTCTGCATGTTTTTCCTGCTTATGTGTGGAGGTTACTTGAGCCCCTTTTATTGCAATTATGTGCAGTCCTATCTGTTTTGATTGTCGCCCAATTTTATCATTTTGAGCAACTGAGTTGAGTCTAGAACTACCAAATATTAGGTCCAAAGCCTCCTTGACACTAGGCATGGGACGAATAGTGCACGCATAGGGAACAACTTAGAATGGAATTATAATGCTTTTAAGTAAACAACTTCAACATAGTAATCGGGTAGCAGGAGATGATAGTCTGTGCCCGCTGGATATTATGAGCAACTCCTACCCAAAGGGAGTTGCAAAATATTATTTATATTGCAAGGCGTGATCCTTTAGGCTAAAAAACATAGGACCTCCCTCCCCCAATTTCCCATATATGCTTGCTAAAAGGATTTAGTCATTAAATATAGACCGACGCAGTTGTAATCCTTGTGATCTTCAAAACTTGAATCAATTATTCATATAGTTTAATGATATTTTTCCTTACATTGATTTACATTATAATAGGACTTTCAACCTTCATATCTTGCTTTACTTATACGCTCGCCTAGTTTAATCATATAATCCACATAGTGCAAAATTCGGCCGGGAACCACAGTTGTGGACCTCGAAGAGTACCTAACATCGTCTCTTTGGAGTAATTTGAGCCCTTACCCGATCTTTGGTGGCGTTGACTAGTCAAACAGAGTTATTTGCAAATAGGTTCCCTAACGCACCTTAAAAATCATTAGGTGGCGACTCTTCTCTTTTAACACCCATTTAAAAGAGTTGTCACAGGTTGAAACCCGTTTTCACGAAAAACGGGTCGCGAAATGCTGAAGATGGGCTGGGGTGGGCACTTCACATTTGCAAAGTTTATATCGCATTTGCGGATGGGGGGTTAGAATTTGAGATGAGGGAGTCGCATTTGCAACACTGAGGACTTAGGGGGATGCTTCGCATTTGTGGATTTCCTTGGTTCGCATTTGCAATGGAATGTTGCTTCTTCGATATTGGAGTCTTAGAAGATGGTTCACAATTGCGATGAGTTTTTTGCATTTGCGAACATCGCAATTGCGAACAACTGTTCACAATTGCAACATCTGCATCTAGGTAAATTGTGGGAATTTCGGGAATTAGCTCATTTTACACAATTTTGGAATCGTATACTTCATAGAGGCAATTTTTGGATAGCAGTTTCTCCTTAAATTCATAGGTTAGCAACTTTATCTTGTTTTCAATTAATTTCAATTACTTTTTCATGAATTTCATCATCAAATATATGAATTTCAAAGTAGAAATTGGGGGTTATTGGTAGAATTTAGGGATTTTGTAAAAGTGAGATCTAGACCTTGAATTGAGGTCGGATTTTGAATAAATCACATATATGGGCCCGTGGGTGAATGGATAATAGAGATTTAGTCTTAATTTTCTATTCGACCATGTGGGCCCGAGTTGACTTTTGTTGGCTTTTTCAATTAGGTTAAATATTGAACCTTTTTCATTCGTGGGTAGTTTCTAAAGCTTGTTTTAAATTGTTTGAACGATATTTGACTAGATTCAATTTATTTGGAGGCTTGTTCTAAAGGAAGAGCCTTGTTGGAATGTTGATTGTGTTCTGGAAAGATTAAGTGTCTTAGTAAACCTTGATTTGAGGGAAATAGGGTCGAATCGAGTCTATTTTCTATGTGGTATATGTGTTGGGGGAGGCATATATGCAAGGTGACTGGTGTATATATGTTAGCCATGGGATAAGAAAGTGGGTAGAATTAGCCTTAATTGTACCATGTTATTTGTTAACTATGTCTTCCATGCTTTAGATAGATAGTTTAATTCCTTAATATCTCGTATTGATGTTATCTTCTATGTTGAGATTATTGAGGAATTATTGTTGAGATAGTTGAATTGTTTTTTGGTTGTTGGTGCTATTTGTTTAAAGATTTCCATATAAAAAGTTGTGTTTAAATACTATTGTTGGTGTTGAATTTTCTTCCCACCTTGTTTGGCAATATGTTGTAAGTGCATGTTTGGTGAGGAATAGTAAAATGAATGAAGGGTGTTGTCGTGCCTTATACACATATTGATATCATTGTTTGACTGAACATGAGGATAAAAGAACGAACAGTGATGTCGTGCACTTGCTTTATTATTATTATGTGAGGATGAGAGTAAAGCATAAATGGTTATGTCGTGCACTTGATTTACATTACTATGTGAGGATGAGAGTAAAAGTACGAACGGTGATTCCGTGAACTTGCTTTTATATTATCATGTGAGGATGAGAGTAAAAGCATGAAGGGTGATGTTGTAACGACCAGGACGGTCATTCCGTGAGATTAGCCTCGTTTCCCCCGAATCTGCTTTATTATATGTTGCTTAGCCTATTTATGTTATGTTGGGTCGGTTGGTTCGGGTTCATAGTGGTCGTGGTGAGAACAGAGACACTTAGTCTCTTAAATTAGCTTAATAGTTGAAAAGGTCAACTGGGAGTTGACTTACTGGTAAACGACCTCGGAATATGGATTTTATGGCTCGGATAGATTCGTTAGGTGATTTGGGACTTAGGAGTGTGTTTGGAATGAATTTTTGATGTCCGGTGTAGAATTAGGCTTGAATTGGCGAAAGTTAGTTTTTGGCGATTTCCGGTCAGCAGGGGAAAATAGGCTATCGGGGTCGGAATGGAATTCTGACAGTTTGAACAGGCTCGTAATGTCATTTTGGACATGTGTGCAAATATTCAGGCCAATTGGATGTGTTTTGGTTGGTTTCGGCATCATTGGCGAAATTTAGAAGTTTCAAAGTTCATAGGCTTGAGCGGGTTTTAAATAGCCCTTTCTTACGATTTTTTGTCTATTTTCCTCCATTAATGAGCGGGTTTGGAGCTCTTTGAGAGGGATTGAAGAGGAAATCGAAGGGAATCACTTGGAGGTAAGATTTTCGACTTCATAACTAGATTCTATGTTGTTTTCTAAGTAATTAAATCGGAAAATTGTTGGATTTAAACCCAAAATTGGGGAGGTTAGGTGCATGGAATTGGAAATTTCTTTTGAGGATTTGAGTGGGCAATTGTGGTCCGATTTTGGTGTTCTTGGTATGTATAGAATTGTGGGAGGATGAGGATTCTTGTGATGTAAATTTTATATAATTCCGAGATGTGGGTCCGGGGCTCGGGTTTGGCCAAATTTCGAGAATTCTGTCTAAATTGATAGTTTTCGATTGTGTTTCGTTCCTTTAGCATATGTTGATGACGTTAATCTGGTTTTGGTTATACTCGGAGATTTTGGGAGCCAATTCGAGCGGCAAGAGCATGGCGGAGTAGCTTTTGGGCTGTTTTGGGCTAAGTAACGATTGTAACTCTAAACCTAAGGGTATGAAACCCCGGTATTTGATAATGTTTTGGTAAATGAGGTGACGCACATGCTAGGTGAGGAGCGTGTGGGCGTGCACCGATAGGGATTGTGACTTGGTCCATCCTGTAGCGACTATTAAGCCGCGTATTCAATTTGAAACCTTGTGATATCCTGTATTTTAGAAATTTATACTTGTTTATGGGCAGTGAGCCATGTTTGGGGCCTGGTGCCAACCTGTTTATACCCTAAGAGGTACTTTTACACTATTCTCACACAATCCTGATAGAACAATTGTGAACTCAGTCATGTTTCCTACTTGTTGTTATTTTCGTTGTTATCACACTACTTTGAAACTCTGAGAAGTATTTTGGGTTGAGTCCCGTGAGTTGAGATGAATTGCCCGAGAGGCTTGTGAGGATAACTGAGTCAAACCGAGGGCCGAGTATGTGAGGATAGTTATGGATCGGGCTGCACGCCGTCAAAAACTTGTTGGTTGATTTCCCAATGCACACGCAAGTGTACGTGGTCGACAAGTAATATAGGATTTGAAGTCCAGATATCGTACCCACAGGGACTTGTGATTAACTATCCACTAAACTAAACTCAAACAAATATTTAACTAGAATTAATCTAAAATAGTAAATCAAAAGATTAAATAGACAACTAACTTAAAGATGAATTCAAGGTAAATTGATATTCTAGAGTTATGGGTTGTTAAACAATCACGTTGAGTTTTCGACCTAAATCTTCTAATCAGGTTTATTGATTGACGAGGTTAATATTGCTCGTAGCCTTCTCCCGAAGTACAACTCGCCTATTCAAGCTAACCTAATGCCTATATTCCTATGGAATCAGGATTAACAAGAACGCATTAATAATTCCCGTATAATAACCAAGCAAGGCAATTAGGTATATTCCTATCCTAACCGCAAATCCGCTCCCCTGAAGGGTTAAGATCTTGCTCTACCCAATCTTATATGCAATCTAGAATTCCCTCTCCCGAGTTCAACCCTAGATTCGTAGATAGTAGTCAATTGATGATCAAGCAATTGAATAATTAAGCACACGATTGAATAAACAAACCAATTAAGATAAACAATTAGCAGCAGTGGTTTGTCCATTGCGATCGCGTGAGTTCATCCGTGATCATGTAGAGTAAAGTTTGAGGTAGGCAGGTTTGTTCTATGCGATCGCGTAATATGGTTTGCCATCACATAGGTTGGGCTGCTGAAACAATGCGGTCGCATGGCCCTTTATGCGATCGCATAGGTGTTCTGAGGCGCGTGTGTGGGATGGATATTTGAGCTATGCGAACGTGTGTGTTGGTATGCGAACGCGTAGAGTGGTCTGGACTGTGCATCGCGATCGCGTGGCTGGAGACGCGATCACACTGAAGGAAGTATTAGTGCTGGGCAGAATGTTTTAAATAGCCCTTTCTTACGAAGTTTTGTCTATTTTCCTCCATTGATGAGAGGGTTTGAAGACGAAATCAAAGGTAATCACTTGGAGGTAATATTTTTGACTTCATAACTCGATTCTTTGTTGTTTTCTATGTAATTAAACCGGAAAATTGTTGGATTTAAACCCAAAATTGGGGAGGTTAGGTGCATGGAATGGGAAATTTCTTTTGAGGATTTGAGTGGGCAATTATGGTCCGATTTTCGTGTTCTTGGTATGTATAGAATCGTGGGAGGATAAATATTCTTGTGATGTAAAATTTATAGAATTCCGAGACGTGGGCCCGAGGCTCGGGTTTGGCAAAATTTCGAGAATTGTGTCTAAATTGATAGTTTTCGATTGAGTTTTGTTCCTTTAGCGTATATTGTTGACGTTAATCTGGTTTTGGTTTGATTTGGAGCTTTTGGGAGCCAATTCGAGGGGCAAGAGCATTGCGGAGTAGCTTTTGGGCTGTTTTGAGGTAAGTAACGATTGTAACTCTAAACCTGAGGGTATGAAACCCCGGTATTTGATAATGTTTTGGTAAATGAGGTGACGCACATGCTAGGTGAGGAAAGTGTGGGCGTGCACCGATAGGGATTGTGACTTGGTCCATCCCGTAGCGACTATTAAGCCGCGTATTCGATTTGAAACCTTGTGATATCCTGTATTTTAGAATTTTATACGTGTTTATGGGCTGTGAGCCATGTTTGGGGCCTTGTGCCAACCTGTTTAGACCCTCAGAGGTACTTTTACACTATTCTCATACTATCCAGATTGAACAATTGTGAACTCAGTCATGTTTCCTACTTATTATTTTCACTGTTATCACAGTGCTTTGAAACTCTGAGAAGTATTTTGGGCTGAGTCCAGTGAGTTGAGACGAATTGCCCAAGAGGCTTGTGAGGATGACTGAGTCAGGACGAGGGCTGAGTATGTGAGGATAGTTATGGATCGGGGTGCACGCCGCAGCAATATATATGTCCAGGCCGAGAGCCGAGTATGTGAGGATAGTTATGGATCGGGTTGCACGCTGCAGCAATATATATGTTGTGTATTACATATGGATCGGGTTGTACGTCGCAGCAATATAGATTATATATTATATATGGATCGGGGTGCACGCCGCACCAATATACATATTGGATCGGGATGCATGCTTGGGATGTAGGAGCCCCTACGGAGTCTGTACACCCCCAGTGGACGGAGTCGACTATTATATGGACGGGATGCACGTTGCAGCGTATGTTATAAGGATCGGGCTGCACACCGCAGCAATATACATATTAGATTGGGCTGCACGCCGCAGAAATATACATATTGGATTGAGCTGCACGCCGCAACAAATATAGCGCTTGGGCTTTAGGAGACCCTCCGAAGTCTGTACACCCCCAGTGGGCGCAGTCGACTATTATATGGATCAGGCTGCACGCCGCAGCATATGTTATAAGGATCGGGTTGCACGCCGGCAGCAATATATATATATATATATATATATATATATATGTGTGTGTGTGTGTGTGTGTGTGTGTGTCTGTTGGATCGAGCTGCCCGCTGCAGCAGTTGTGTGTATTCCTGGTACTTGATGGGTACGAGTGTCTAGTGTGAGCATGAGATACTAATAGTGGAACGAGTGACTGAGAGGCTTTATTGTGAGTGATAATGTGCCCGAGGGGCTTATATTTTATGAAACTACTGTTTTTCACTCTTCTTTACACTGAGCCTCTGATGATAATGTTGGACAAATGATTTTATGCGAGATTTTTAAATGGAAACTGGAGTTTTATGAAATATTCGGAATGTAGATTCCTAACTTGATTTATTCATTTTCACTGTTATTCATTATATGGATTTACATGATTTATAAATGCTCGTCACTACACTCATGTTTTTTGTTACTTTGATTACTTACTGAGTCGGCGTACTCACGTTACTCCCTGCACCTCTATGCATAGATCTAGGTACCGGACCATCTCACTAGTTGATTTTTGGACGCGCCTGGAGTTTGTTCTAGGATCGAGGTAGCTGCTCAGCGTCCCCAGCTCACCTTCTTTCCTTTCCTCATTGCATAGTTTTGTTTGTCTTTTGTACTTCAGGCTTTTGTAGTAGCAAGTCACCGTGTTGTACATTTTATTTACAGTCCTAGATGCTCATGACAGTTGACTCCAGGTTTTGGGGAAGTGTATAAATTGTTCATCTCATTTTGCTGTTTTAAAATCTGCTAACTTTTGGGAAATTATGAAATATTATGATAGTCTGTAATGGTTGGCTAGCCTAGTTCCATGATAGGCGCCATCATGGCCGGCTTAGGATTTGGGGTCGTGACAGATACCGTGCAATTTTGTTGATTTCATTACTCTTTACCTTGATATTTGGAATATGGACTTGGCTTTGAGGTTTCGCTATTTATTTTTTAAAGAGGTTTACTATGTGATACTTCACTTTATGTTTTCGTTTGTTACCCTTTTTTATGTCCCTATCTCGTTGTCATATTTGATTCTTCATCTGTTGTTTCGTTACTTCTTGATATATGTCACGACCCAATTCTCACCATAGGTTGTGATGACGCCCAACGATGTCGTTAAGGAATCCAAATTGAACCTCCAACTTAATTGTCTAAGTAAATGGATTTAGGCTTATACACCATGGAACATACGTTCTTCTTTACCAAGTCACAGAGTATGAATAAAACATAAAGTGAAGTGATAATAACGTTAGGTACAACCATGAACATCCATTAGAAACTCTCAAAATCCGGTGTCCCAAGTGCATGAGCAACCTAGTAGAATATACAAAACCACTATAGCTGCGGATCGATGCATGGAGATCAGCTCACTACTAAGACTCCGGGTAGTGCATCTACATGCCCGAATGACCACTTGAAGTACCTGCCTTAATACCTGAACAAAGACAGGTATGAACACAATAAGTAGCAACGAGACAAGTAGGTATAAGTAATATGATTCTCAACTAAGAATAATTACGAATAAATTAAATACCATAAACTACCTTTAAGGAACAAGGTCAACCAATATCAAATACAAAATCAAATCTCGAGTCAGGAAACTCATATATACACTGACTCCCTATCAAGTATAATGCACGAGTAGGCGAATATCCTGATCCCATAAGAATGGTATTATACAATATCATCGAAAGGAACAACTCGATCCCATAAGAATACTCACAATACTGTCGAGGCGAACAGCCCGATCCCATAAGAACGGTTTCCAGTACTGCCGAGACGAACGACCTGATCCCATAAGAATAATTTACAATAATGCTAAGGCGAACAACCTGATCCCATTAGAATAGATAAACTCTCTCACCCGCAAAGATACGTGTGAGTCGAGAAGACGTAGAGCTACAGTTCATCAAATATTCCAAAAAATCCAAAGTAAGAGGCTCGGTTAATATATTTATTCTAGTCTAAAATCTCAATTATAAATTTAAGTAATCAAACAAACAAGTTTAATTCAAATAGTACAGTTAACGCATGGTGTGGATCTAAGTCTACCCGGACATAAACATGAACCTAACTACGCATGGACTCTTATCACTTTGTACGTACGTAGAACCCATAACAAGTAGCACACAAAAATTAAAATACCTACCGGGATAATTCCTTCTTACAAGATTAGGAAAGAGACGTATCTCACTACCAAGCCCGTTACTCGGCTCTCGAACCACACTAGTCGCCTCAAATCGATGCCAAGCAACCCGAAACTAGTCAAAGGTCGTAAAAACCAATCAATATATGCCAAAAATAACATAATTTAAATATTACAGTAAATTCCAAACCCAACTGACAAGGTCAAAAAAAGTAAACCCTTGGCCCACATGCTCGGATTCTGAAAATTTTGAAGATAAAAGTTACCCATGGCATTACGAGCTCAAATGTATAACTTATACCTAATTCCATGGTCAATCTGGTCAAAATCCATTTTTACCAATTGTTAGGTTTTTCACCAAAATCCCAAAATTCTATTAATTCCCATGTTAAAATCCTCATCTAATCTATGTATTTAACTCATAATCGGTAGAAATTACTGACCTTATATTGCTTGATGAAAATCCCCCTCCAAAGAACTCCCAAATCGCCCAAGACAAGTGAAAAGTGAGGGAAATAAGCCTAAGTCCCAAAGTAAAAACACATTCATCCCAGGGGTCCTTAATAGCGATCGCGGTAAATGCCCTGCGATGGTGAAGGCCAAATCTATCTTCAGCCCAAAATCCTTCAAAACGATCGTGATGCCAGGTCGCGTTCTCAATGGTCACAGTCTCTATCCCTCTGCATTCGTGGTCCCAAATCCGCGTTTGTGAAGGCTTGCGCCTACCTCCCCCAGCAATCCCTCCTACGTGATCGCGACTACCTCCGCACGATCATGAAGAGCCCAAACCTTTAACCCATTGCGTTCATGTCTACAGCCCCACAAACGAGAAGCAATGTCAAGCAACACACTATGATAGCGATGGCCTATCCGAGATCGCATAGCACAAAAGCTTCTCATCCTCACACAGCTCTTTACAATCGCGATTCACACCAGACACCAACAAAATCTTCCAACTTCAACCTTGCGTCGGGGGTCCGAAACTCACCCAAGCCACCGGGGACCCTATCCAAATGTACCAGAAAGTCCATAAACATACTACGAACCTACTCGAAGTTTCGGAACATATAAAATAACATTGGAACCAAGAATCAGATCTCAAAACTAAATTAATCAACTTCTAAACTTCAAACTTCTTCCAACTAACTCTGAATGCGACGAATTATAGTTAGAAAATTCTGAATGACGTCAAATTTAACACACAAGTCACTAATATTTATAAAAACCTATTCCAAGAGTCGGAATCCCAAATAGACATTGATAACACCAAAGTCTACGTCAAATCAAACTTAGAAGACTTTAAAACTTTCAAGTGCCAACTTCCAACAATAAGCGCTAAAACGCTTCTGGTCCATCCGATACTCGATCCGAACATACGTCGTAGTTAAAAAATACTGTCACGCCCCAAACTAGGGGAGGCACGACTAGAACTCGATACTGTATTTGATCGAGTTAGCCACTAAACATACTAGCTAACTAAACTGGGGGCCCAACAGATCGGGCAGCACAACATCTGAAATACTAAGCCTGGACCGTTAAGGTCATGACCATAATAAAAATAAGCCATATAAACAAATGTAGACAAGCCAAAATAATAAAGTACTAGCTGGCCGACGAGTCTGCGACTGAAGACATACATGCCTACACACATATATATACATGCCAAGCCTATGGGCTGGAGACTGAAAGCTGCAAAAAGCAACCCAGAATACTGTGTCCATAATAACCTCTAAGAGTGGCATAAGCACTGTCGGGACAAATCCCCGACTACACCCAAACTGTACAACAAAAGTAACCATCCTACGAAAGCTCCAGGAAGAGGTGGAGCTTACCAACTCACAGCTGAACCCCGAAATCCTAGCGGAGGGGTCGATCAGAGTCCCTACCTGGACCTGCACGCACGAAACAAAAATGCAGTGTCCCCAGGCAACGGGACATCAGTACGAATAAAAATGTACTGGTATGTAAGGCAGAAAGTAGAATCATACATAGCTGATGTAAAAAGGGTAATAGAGATACCACCTGACACTGAAACTCTGATAGCCTCCATGGCCGACATCCGACCTCATAGTAATCAAATATGCATGGTATGCTCGTGTAATCGTATGTCATGAATACATATATATTGATGCAAATGCATGACATACCCAACCAAATGCTAGCAATGGCGGTCTCTCCCGGTAGCTAACCGGTATCGTATTGCGAACATGTGGCCATCTGTACAATATATATAGTCTTTCGGGCAAATAGGCCCCTTACCTCCGATTATAGCTCGAAGTCCATGCATAATATGCCATGTATGATATGAACTTTGAATGCACATAATAGGCCATAACAAGAACTTAGCCAATCTTGGCTCATTGGTACTCTTATTCTCATAATCTCTAATCACCTTTGTATCGCATACAAATGACTCGTGGAACCTCATATGTTTCTTTTTTTATAAGCTTGAAATTTTAACTCGACTTTTAGAAAGATAACTTAACTCTGAAGATGTTCATAAAAAGCTTAAGGTGCTTCACTTAGTCCTTATACCTGATTTCTTGATAATTAGTAAAAGAAAGTATTTCAAAAAAAATCAAGTGTTTTAGTAGTTTAAACATAAAAATTATATTTGAGATTTTTGGAAATTGATGTATCACTTTAGATATTTTAAAATACACTTTAACAAGGAAGAAGGACTAATCGCAAATACTAAATACCTTTATTTTTAAGTCACACAACCCAAATACGAATAAGAATTCATATATATGGACATATAGTTAAGAAAGCCGACAAAATGACATATATAGATGTCGAATACCCTATTTAACTGAACTAGTGGAATATCAACCTAATAGCATCATGAAAATACTTCAGCTACGATCCTAATGTCTTTCTCAGAAGGTCTTCCTAGCAATAGAATAGTAAAATACCACATTTGGCGTCTTAGGAATTTCCCAGAATTCGTGCTANCAATCATAAAGGAGTCCGAAGATGATTACCTTGGCAAACCAAGTATAAATCTTGAAGAACCATCAAGAACAACAAATTCCGATCTTCCAAAAATAGCTCCAAACACAGCTAATAAAAGGGGAAAACGATTGCAAAGCGTAGAGATTGCGTTTCTAGGCACGGGGGCAAACTTTAACGATAGAAATCGCTAAAAATGCATTTTAATCACTCAAGAACACCATGGAACCCTCTCTTCAGCTTTCTCACTGTTTTGGAACGAATATGAAATTTTTTGGGGTCTTAAAAGTCGGATTTTCCGACTTATACTACTTGTTTGACCCGACCCGGTTCGTGGCCCGGTTTCAGCCCGGACAGTCCGTGGTTAAACAGTCGTAACTTCTTACTCCGATGTCGGTTTGATGTGAGGTGTTTTTTGGTTGCAAACTAGACTCGTAGACCTTAGATTAGGTAGGTTGTGGGTCCCATAACTCTTTATATATTGGGATAAATGATCTGATACTTTTGACCCAAAGTTTAGAAAATTTATTAGAGAAATTTACGATAACTTTTGCCGACCTTTATTTAGCAACTTGTTTGACTCCAAAAAGTAACATGTGACCAGTGTGATATTATAATACCTCATAACATATTATTCTTAGCATATTAGACACTCTTAGTCTTATCCAACAGGTGCAAGTTAACTTAAACCTTCCGAACGCGCGTGGTGCTACCCGAGCCATTTCTTTAACCACGAACCTTTGTTTAAGGGATTCCTTTGACCTAAAGCTTTAGTTTTTGTTCCTTTATATTACCACACATTTTCAGTCTTATTCTCTCAATGTGCTATACCCAATCATATATACCTTATATAACCACGCCACGTTACGTATATTACGTAAGAGAAGAGAGAAAAAAACACATGAGGTCTCACAGTCTCCCCCCTTAAGATCATTCGTCCGTGAATGGGTCAAGTTAATTCCTTGGTTTCATTTCTTTTCCGCTAATACGTTATTTGCGAGGCTATATTTGTTACATTTGCAAAGCATAAATCAAATTCTGAAGATTCCAACTACTATGCTTCGTATAGCTATCTCGCAATAAGAAATTTAAATTGCACTTTCAAGTCATTTAAAATCCAATTAAGTTGCTATAAAGAAATAATTTCCAATTATTTACATGCGACTCACCTTAAGTTGTAAATAGGTGGGGATACTTCTTCCTCATTTCCTCCTCATCTTCCCAGGTCATTTCCTCGATGTTGTTATTTCGCCATAACACTTTCACGGAAGCCACTTCTTTAGTTCGAAGCTTTCTTACCTGCCGATCTAAAATAGCTACTGGTATTTCTGCATAAGATAAGTCTTCAGCAATGTGAATATCCTCAATGGGCGTAATACGTGAAGGATCTCCAATGCACTTCCGCAACATAGATACATGAAACACAGGATGGACTGCTTCCAATTCTGAAGGCAAATCAAGCTCGTACACCACCCTACCAATCCTCCGAATAATCTTATACGGTCCAACATACCTGGGGCTGAGCTTCCCCTTCTTTCCAAATCGCATGACGCCCTTCATAGGCGATACTTTCAGGAAAACCCAATCTTTTACATCAAACTCTAAGTCTCATCGTCGAACATATGCATAAGACTTCTACCGACTTTGTGTTGTACGCAGCCGGTCTCTAATATTTTTTACCTTTTCCATTTGTTGCTGCACTAAATTAGGACCTGGCAACTCTGCTTCCCCAACCTCGAACCAACCGATCGGCGACCTACACTTCCACCTGTATAGTGCTTCGTAAGGAGCCATCTGAATACTAGCTTGGAAGTTGTTATTATAAGCGAACTCAATAAGAGGTAGATGATCATCCCAACTTCCTTTAAAATCTAGCACGCAGGCACGTAACATATCCTCAAATATCTGAATAGTACACTCTGTCTGTCCATCCGTTTGCAGATGAAAAGAGGTGCTAAGATTTACCTCCGTGCCTAGACCCTTCCGAAAAGATTTCCAAAAATGTGTTGTAAATTGAGCCCCTCGATCAGAGATAATAGATAATGGCACTCCGTGAAGGCGAACAATCTCTCGAATGTAAAGCTTGGCATAATCCTCGGCTGAATATGTCGTCCTGACTGGCAGGAAATGAGAAGATTTTGTAAGCCTGTCAATAATTACCCAAATAGAATCATACCTTCGTGGAGTGCGAGGCAAACCAGTGATGAAGTCCATATTTATCATGTCCCATTTCTATAATGGAAGCTCAATATACTGAGTTAGGCCTCCAGGCCTCTGATGTTCGGCTTTAACTTGCTGGCAGTTAGGACATTGGGCTATCATCTCCGCGATATCTTTTTTCATTCCATTCCACCAATAGATCTGTCGAAGGTCCCGATACATCTTTGTCGCTCCGGGGTGAACTGCATATCTAGAATAATGGGCCTCCGAAAGAATCTTGGTGCGGAGCTCTCCGGCTGTCGGTACACATAAGCGGCCCTGGTATCTAAGGACTCCATCTCCAGTTAGCTCAAATAAAGGTTGTCGCTGATGTGGAATANAGTGAACTGTATATCTAGAATAATGAGCCTCCAAAAGAATCTTGGCGCAGATCTCTCCGACTGTCGGTACACATAAGTGGCCTTGGTATTTAAGAACTCCATCCCCAGTTAGCTCAAATAAAGGTTGTTGCTGGTGTGGAATACTTTCCCTCAGCTTTATAAGCTCAGGATCCTCGTGTTGTCGCTCTTTCACTTCAGTAACAAAAGAAGATTTTGCCGTATTCTGAACAAAAATGCGTCCACCCTCTGCGTCTACCAAACGCACCTGCAAACTAGCTAGATGGCATAGATATTTGGTCATCTTGACCTTATCAGCTTCAACATGGCTTAGACTACCCATAGACTTCCGGCTAAGGGCATCAGCAACAATATTAGCTTTGCCGGGATGATATAAAATATCAACATCATAGTCCTTTAGTAATTCTAGCCATCTTCTTTGTCGTAGGTTCAACTCTCTCTGTTTAAATAAATACTGAAGGCTCTGGTGGTCGGTGAAAACATCAATATGAACCCCATATAGATAATGCCGCCAAATCTTTAGGGCAAAGACAACAGCGGCTAACTCAAGATCGTGCGTAGGATAGTTCTGTTCATGTTTCCGCAACTGTCTGGAGGCGTACGCGATAACCATACCATGCTGCATAAGAACACAACCTAGGACAATTCTCGAGGCATCACAATATACAACATAACCTTCGGTGCCATCCGGAAGAGTCAAGACAGGTGTCGTAGTAAGCCTTTTCTTTAGCTCCTGAAAACTTTGTTCACATACTTCAGTCCACTGAAACTTAGCTCCCTTATGTGTCAGTTTCGTCAATGGTGCAGAGATAGAGGAAAATCCCTCTACAAACCTTCGGTAATATCCTGCCAAGCCTAAAAAGCTACGAACCTCTGTCGGATTCAAGGGCCTCGGCCAAGTCATCACAGCTTCAATCTTTTGGCCATCAACCTTGATACCATCGCCGGTAATAACATGACCAAGAAAAGCTATAGAAGTTAGCCAAAATTCACATTTAGAGAATTTAGCATATAACCTGTAGTCCTGGAGAGTCTGTAATACAGCTCGCAAGTGGTCCGCATGCTCGGCTTCCGATCGTGAATATATTAGGATGTCGTCAATAAACACAATCACAAATTCATCCAAGAATGGTTTGAATACCCGGTTCATAAGATCCATAAAGGCTGCTGGGGCATTTGTAAGCCCGAAAGACATGACAAGGAATTCAAAATGGCCATACCTCGTCCTAAATGATGTTTTTGGGATATCAATATCTCTGACTCGTAGCTGATGATAATCGGATCGCAAGTCGATCTTCGAAAAACATTTGGCACCTTGTAACTGGTCGAACAAGTCATCAATCTGTGGAAGAGGATACTTATTCTTGATAGTGACTTTATTTAGTTGCCTGTAGTCAATACACATCCGCAAGGATCCATCTTTCTTTCGAACAAAGAGCACCGGAGCACCCCATGGGGATGTACTTGGCCTAATAAAGCCTTTATCGAGCAAGTCCTTTAGTTGTTCCTTTAATTCCCTTAGCTCTGCAGGAGCCATTCTGTAGGGAGGAATGGATATAGGCTGCGTATCAGGAAGCAAATCTATAGCGANCAGTTGTTCCTTCAATTCCCTTAGCTCTGCAGGAGCCATTCTGTAGGGAGTAATGGATATAGGCGGCATATCAGGAAGAAAATCTATAGGGAAATCGATTTCCCTTTCGGGGGGAATTCCTGGAAGCTTGTCAGGGAATACCGTCGAGAATTCATTCACAATAGGAACCGGTTGAAGAGTCGCTGGATCCTTATATATATCCCTAACATGAAACATATGTTATATACATCCTTTAGCAATAAACTTCCGAGCCCTAAGGTATGAAATAAACTTACCCTTGGGCGTGGCCGCATTACCTTTCCATTCAAGGACAGGCTCACCAGGAAAATGAAATCGGACCAACTTTGCACGACAATCAATATTAGCATAACAAGCTGCCAACCAATCCATACCCATAATGACATCGAAGTCTAGCATAACCAATTCAACTAAATCAACAGAGGTTGGACGGTCATTAATTAACACTGTACAACCTCGATAGACATGACTAGCTACAATAGAGTCACCAACTGGCGTATACACCTCAACTGACTGCGGCAACAACTCAGATCTCATGTCAAGCTTACCAGCAATAAATGGAGTAATATATGAAAATGTAGAACCAGGATCTATCAAGGCATAAATGGCATGAGAATGTATTGTCAATATACCTGTGACAACATCTGGGGAAGCCTCTGAATCCTGTCGGCCTGTGAGTGCATAAAAGCGGTTCTGGCCACCACTAGAACCTGAGGTGTTTCCTCCACCTCTCCCCCTACCACGGCCCTGAGTAGATTGTGGACCTGGTCGAGGAGCACGGACTGNGCAATATTGGCATAACAAGCTGCCAACCAATCCATACCCATAATGACATCAAAGTCTATCATAACCAATTCAACTAAATCAGCAGGAGTTGGACGGTCATTAATTAACATTGTACAACCTAGATAGACATGATTAGCTACAATAGAGTCGCCAACTCAGATCTCATGTCAAGCTTATCTACACTGCCCGGTGTGCAGCTTACCGCATTGAGTACATGGAGGAGTAGGCTATCTCATCTGTGCAGAACAATCCTGTCGACGGCCCTCACGCTGGCCTGTGCTCTGCCCCGGTCCTAACTGAATATAACGATCAAACCGCTGGCCCTGCATCTATGGTGGGAAACTACCTGCTGATCGAGGTGGATATCGATGGAGTGGGGGCCTAAAATCACCCTGTGGCTCCCTATAAGAACCAATAGTACGATCCCTCTTACTCTGCTCCCTATCCCTACGAGTATAACGAATCCGACTGGAAAGGTGCTCTGTAGTCTGAGCGAAAGCCTGTATGCGGAAAATATCTACATCATCCGATAGGGATGCTACCCTACAGTCTCTAATCAGATGATCCCCCAAACCATCCACATAATGATGAACTCTAGCCCTCATAGTACGTACGATATCTGGTGCATAGCTCGCCAAAGATTTAAACTTATGGTTATAATCCCTTACGCTCATATCCCCCTGCTTCAGGCTAAGAAACTGGTCAAGACGGGCTTCCCGAACCTCCCGTGGCAAATAATGGGCTAAAAACACCTTAGAGAAGTCCTCCCATTCTGCTGGCGGAGCATCAGGTCCTCTAGATCTCTCCCATGCCTCATACCATAGGACATCTACATCACGTAGTCTAAAAGAAGCCAACTCCACAGCCTCGGTGATGGAGGCATGCATCACCCTCAATACTCTATACATATGGTCTATAAAGTCCTGGGGATCCTCAATGGAACTGGATCATGTAAATAATGGAGGGTCCAAGTGAAGAAACTCTCGTACCGTCGGGCTTCCTGTCCGATCTCTCCGGGCATCTGCCCCCGACTCTAGTTGTTGCTCATGAATAAAAACCATCCTAGTCAGCAACTGAAATGCCTCCCTCATCCCCTGCTCCCCATTCTCTGATGGGGGAACAACAGGTGCTGGAGGTCCTGTATCTCTAGCTGCGTCAGGTATCAATGGAACTGGTGCGGCTGGGGGTACTGCATCTCCTTGGGCTCCAACAAGTGCTGGGGAAGCTGAAACTAGGGGTACTGGAGACTCACTGTGTGCCTCTAAGGGAAATCTATCCCTCTGACCCGGTGGGGAACGACTGGTACCTTCCCCCAGATCCATACCTATCTCTCGATGTGCCATCTCCTGAGCGTAGGTAGCTTGTTAGATAAGAAACACAAAGCACGATTTAGATTTCCTATGTTCTTATAACTTCACTCTATAGCACGTCCTATTAATTGAAAGAAACGTAACCATTCCTAAATGTCTCATAGCCTCCTGATTATAAGTATGGTGCACAACACACCAATAAGCTAGACTATACTAGACACGGCTTTTGGACTCCCTGGGATACAACCTGCTCTGATACCAAGTTTGTCACGCCCCAAACTAGGGGAGGCACGACTGGTACTCGATATTGTATTCGATCGAGTTAGCCACTAAACATACTAGCTAACTAAACTGGGGGCCCAATAGATCGGGCAGCACAACATCTGAAATACTAAGCCTGGACCGTTAAGTTCATGACCAGAATAACAATAAGCCATATAAACAAAGGTAGACAAGCCAAAATAATAAAGTACTAGCTGGCCGACGAGGCCGCGACTAAAGACATACATGCCTACATACATATATATACATGCCAAGCCTATGGGATGGAGACTGAAAGCTGCAAAAAGAAACCCAGAATACTGTGTCCACTATAGCCTCTAAGAGTGTCATAAGCACTATCGGGATAAAGCCCCGACTACACCCAAACTACACAACAAAAGTAACCATCCTACAAAAGCTCCAGGAAGAGGTGGAGCTTACCAACTCACAGCTGAACCCCGAAATCCTAGCGGAGGGGTCGATCAGAGTCCCTACCTGGACCTGCATGCACGAAACAAAAATACAGTGTCCCTAGTCAACGGGACGTAAGTACGAATAAAAATGTACTGGTATGTAAGGCAGAAAGTAGAATCATACATAGTTGATGTAAAAAGGGTAATAGAGTTACCACCTGACAGTGAAACTCTAATAGCCTCCATCATCCGACCTCATAGTAATCAAATATGCATGGTATGATCGTGTAATCGTATGTCGTGAATACATATATATTGATGCAAATGCATGACATACCCAACCAAAATGCTAGCAATGGCGGTCTCTCCCGGTAGTTAACCGTTATCATATTGCCAACCTGTGGCCATCTATACAATATATATAGTCTTTCGGGCAAATGGCCCCTTACCTCCGATTATAGCTCGAAGTCCATGCATAATATGCCATGTATGATATGAACTTTGAATGCACATAATAGGCCATAACAAGAACTTAGCCAATCTTGGCTCATTGGTAATTATTCTCATAATGTCATAATCACCTTTGTATCGCATACAAATGTCTCGTGGAACCTCATATTTTCTTTTTTTATAAGCTTGAAAACTTAACTTGACTTTTAGAAAGATAACTTAACTCTGAAGATGTTCATAAAAAGTTTAAGGTGGTTCACTTAGTCCTTATACCTGATTTCTTGATAATTAGTAAAAGAAAGTATTTCAAAAATCAAGTGTTTTAGTAGTTTAAACATAAAAATTATATTTGAGATTTTCTTGGAAATCGACGTATCACTTTAGATATTTTAAAATACACTTTAAAAAGGAAGAAGAACTGATCGCAAATACTAAATGCCTTTATTTTTAAGTCACACAACCCAAATACAAATAAGAATTCATATATATGGACATATAGTTAAGAAAGCCGACAAAATAACATATATAGATGTCGAATACCCTATTTAACCGAACGAGTGGAATATCAACCTAATAGCATCATAAAAATACTTCAGCTACGATCCCAATGCCTTTCTCAGAAGGTCTTCCTAGTAATAGAATAGTAAAATACCACATTTGGCATCTTAGGAATTTTCCAGAATTCGTGCTAAAAGGAAGGACGGAGCTTAGCCTTAACATACCTTTCCAACGAACGTCTGAATGCTGGTAGTTCCTTCACGATTGTTGTTCCTTACGTCCTAAGCTTCGCAAACACTATATATATGAAGCTTATACGCACCTATAAACAGTTCATAATTGAGTTTAAATCAGCAGATTTTCCATATGACCCTAACTTGACGAAACATCCGTAGAACTTTGTAAAAAAATTCATAAAAGAGTCCGAAGATG
Organism: Nicotiana knightiana; assembly: GCA_005239525.1. Taxonomy (NCBI): domain Eukaryota; kingdom Viridiplantae; phylum Streptophyta; class Magnoliopsida; order Solanales; family Solanaceae; genus Nicotiana; species Nicotiana knightiana. The sequence goes on from ML413350.1 coordinate 22,105, forward strand.
ATTACCTTGGCAAACCAAGTATAAAGCTTGAAGAACCAGCAAGAACAACAAATTCCGATCTTCCAAAAATAGTTCCAAACACAGCTAATAGAAGGGGGAAACGATTGCAAAGCGTAGAGATTGCGTTTCTAGGCACGGGGGCAAACTTTAACGATAGAAATCGTTACAAATGCACCTTAATCACTCAAGAATACCATGGAACCCTCTCTTCAGCTTTCTCACTGTTTTGGGACGAAGATGGAATGTTTTGGGGTCTTAAAAGTCGGATTTTCCGACTTATACTACTTGTTTGACCCGACCCGGTTCGCGACCCGGTTTCAGCCCGGACAGTCCGTGATAAAATAGTCATAACTTCTTACTCCGATGTCGGTTTTAAGTGAGGTTTTTTTTGGTTGCGAACTAGACTTGTAGAACTTCGATTCGGTGGGTTGTGGGTCCCATAAATCTGTATATATTGGGATAAATGATCTGATACATTTGACCCAAAGTTTAGAAAATTTATTAGAGAAATTTACGATAACTTTTGCCGACCTTTATTTTGCAATTTGCTTGTCTCCAAAAATTAACATGTGACCAGTTTGATATTATAATACCTCATAACACATTATTCTTAGCATATTAGACACTCTTAGTCTTATCCCACAGGTGCAAGTTAACTTAAACCTTCCGAACGCGCGGGGTGCTACCCGAGCTATTTCTTTAACCACGAAACTTTGTTTAAGGGATTCCTTTGACCTAAAGCTTTAGTTTTGTTCCTTGATATTACCACACATTTTCAGTCTTATTCTCTCAATGTGATTTACCCAATCATATATACCTTATATAACCACACCACGTTACGTATATTACGTAAGAGAAGAGAGAAAAAAACACATGGGGTCTCACAAATACCATACAAACCTATTGGGGCCTTCAAATTCTGATTTCGAGGTTGTTTACTCAAAGTTTTGACTCAAGTCAAACTTGGCCGCCTTAGGGAACTATTATGGAACTAAGAGTTTCGGTTTCAACCCAAACCTTTCCAAAACCAAACCAACCGTCCCTTTAAGTCATAAAATAGAAAAGCACATGCGAGATGTTTTAATTAGCGGAAAGGGGATCTAGAAATAATAGCGACCGGTCAGGTCGTTAAATTCTCCACCTCTTAATAAAACGTTCATCCTCGAACGATTTTGGAATCATACCTGATGTGCTGAGTAAGTGCGGATATCTACTCTGCATGTCCTCCCCTGTCTCCCAAGTCGTCTCTTCGACTGGTTGACCCCTCTACTGGACCTTCACCGATGAAATCTTCTTAGACATCGACTTGTGAACCTGCCTTTCAATAATGGTAATTGGATTCTCTTCATAACCCAAGCTCTCATCTAGTTGAATTGTGTTGTAATCCAACTCATGGGACCTATCGGCGTGGTATCTCCGGGGCATCGACACATGGAATATCGGATGAACTCTTGATAGACTAGGATGCAAGGCAAGCCTGTATGCAACCTCACCAACTCGCTCCAAAACCTCAAATGGACCAATGAACCTCAAACTCAACTTGCCCCTCCTTCTGAACCTCGTGATACCCTTCATCAGCGAGACAGTTAAAACTACCTTCTCGCCCACCATAAATGACAAATCATGCGATTTTTTATCCACGTAACTCTTTTGCCTGGACTCTGCTGTGCGAAGTTGATCCTAAGTCAAATTTTCCTTATCCAAGGAATCCTTTACCAAATCAGTACCATATAACCTAGCTTAATCGGGCTCAAACCAACCGATGGGGGAACGACATCGTCAACCATACAAGGCCTCAAATGGAGCACTCTCGATGCTGGACTATTAACTGTTGTTATAAGAAAACTCAGTCAATAGGAAGAACCAATCCCACTGCCCTCTGAATTCAATCATACATGCTCTAAGCATATCCTCCAAAATCTGAACTGTCAACTCTGACTGCCAGTCGGTCTGTGAATGAACGGTTGTGCTGAGCTCTACCTGGGTACCCAATTCATTCAGTATCGCTCTTCAGAAATGCAAAGTGAACTGAGTGCCTCATTCTGAAATAATGGAAACATGCACATCATGCAACTAAATGATCTATTGTAATAAATCTGGGCCAACCTCTCTGAAATGATCACTGGGATAAAGTGTGCAGACATGGTTAGTCTGTCGAAAATGACCCAAACAACATAAAATTTCCTCAACCTCCGCTGCTACCCAACCACAAAATCAATAATGATATGCTCACATTTCCACTCCTGTATAACCATCTACTAATCTAATCCACCTGGCCTCTGGTGCTCGTACTTAACCCGATGGCTTCAAACATCTCGCAACATACTCAATTATGTCCGTTTTCATCCCCGCTAGCGGTAATGCTACCTCATATCACAATACCTCTTTGTGGCACCTGGATGAATAGAATAACATAAACTGTATGCCTCCTCTAGAATCATCTGCCTCAGGCCATCAATATTAGGAAAGCATTAACGACACAGTAGTCGCAGCACACCATCATCTCCGATAGTAACCTCCTAGGAATCACCTCGTAGTACCGTCTCTTTAAGAACCAACAAGTGCGGACAATCATATTGACGAGCCTTGATCTACTTGAATAAAGAATATTGATCCATAACACATGCAAAAACTCAACGGGGCTCTGAAATATCCAAACTCACAAGTCGGCTATCTAAGGACTGAATGTCCAAACCCAATGGCATCTCCTCTACTGAAATAAACACCAAACTACATATACTCTTGGCCTTTCTGCTCAAGGCATCTGCGACCACATTCGCCTTGCCCGGATGATAAAGGATGGTAATATCACATTCCTTCAGGAACTCAAGCCACATTTGTTTCCTCATATTGAGGTCCCTCTACATAAGCAGATGCTCAAATGGTGGTGATCGATGTAAACCTCACACGACACTCTATAAAGATAATGCCTCCAGATCTTGAGACATGAACTATCACAGCCAATTCCAAATCATGAACATGGTAATTATTCTCATAAGGCTTCAACTAACGTGAATCATATGCAATAACCCGCCCTTCGTGCATCAATACACAACCCAAACCAAAGTGTGAAGCATCGCAATACACAATATAAATCCCCGAACCGGAGAGCAAAACCAATGGTGGTGTTGTAGTACATGCGGTCTTGAGATTTTGAAAGCCTGCCTCACAATCATCTGACCATCTGAATTGAGCACCCTTCTAGGTTAATCTAGTCAAATGAGCTGCAATAGGTGAGAAAACTTCCATAAATCCACGATAATTACCTACTAGCCCTAGGAAACTCCTGATCTTGGTCACGGTGGTAGGACGAGGACAACTCTAAAATGCCTCGATCTTCTTGGGATCCACCTTAATACCTTCATCTGACACAACATGCCCCAAGAAAGCCACATACTCTTACTAGAACTCGCACTTGGAGAACTAAGCATATAGCTTTTGTTCATGCAAGTTTGAAGCACTATCCTCAAATGCTGCTCTTGCTCCTCTATGCTATGCGAGTAGATCAATATGTCATCAATGAAGACAATGAAAAATGAGTCAAGATATGGCCTGAATACCCGATTCATCAAATCCGTAAATGCCACCAGGGAATTGGTCATGCCAAAGACATCACAAGAAACTCATAGTGCCCATATCTAGTCTGAAAAGTTGTCTTCGAAACATCCAAAGCACAAACCCTCTACTAATGATACCCAGATATCAAGTTGATCTTTGGAACACTCTAGCACCCTACAGATAATAAAACAAATCAATAGTGCACGACAACGGATACTTGTTTTAGATGGTGACTTTATTCAACTAGCGATAATAAATGCACATCCGCATACTCCCATCCTTCTCATTCACGAATAATATCGATGCTCCCTAAGGCAACACACTCAGCCTGGTGCATCCCTTCTCGAGCAACTCCTAGAGTTGCTCTTTCAACTCTCTCAACTCCACTAGAGCCATACGATACAACAGAATAGAGATAGGTTGGTTTCCTGGAGCCAAATCAATATCGGAACCGATATCATGATCTGGTGGCATGCTTGTTAAATTAGCAGGAAATACATCAGAAAACTCCCACACCACAGACACTGAATCTATCGTGGGAGTGTCCATAGCAGTATCTCGAACAAAGGACAGATAGGCCAAACAAACCTTCTCAACCATATATCGAGCCTTCAATAAATAAATAACCTGGCTGGATGTACCAATAGATGAACTCTCTACTCCAACCTAGGCAACTTTGTCAATGTTTGGGTAATACTCTTGGCATGGAAATCGAGAATGGCATGGTACGGAGACAACCAATCCATGCTCGGGATAATTTCAAAGTCAATCGTATCGAGCAATAGAAGATCCGCTCTGGTCTCATATCCGTAGATACTCACTAAACAATACCGGTAAACCCAATCCACAATAATAAAATCACCCACTAACGTGGAAACATATACAAGAACACCCAAGGACTCACGAGATACATCCATATAAGGAGAAAATAGATAAGAGACATAGGAATAGGTAGGACCTGGCTCAAATAGTACTTACGCATACGATAGAAAAACATAATACATGTGATCACTGCGTTGGAGGCTACTACCTCTAGCCTGGCTGGGAAAGTTTAGAATCTAGCTAGAGAGCCACCTGATTGGCCTCCACCTATAGGGAGACCCCTACCTACCTGCTCTCCGCATCTGGCCGGCCAAACGGGCGGTGCGGTAACTGGTGTTGTAATCATGGGCCGTGGTCCTACTGTACTGCCTTGCCCCTAAGTCTCGGACAAAACCTCTTCATGTTACCCCATTATTCGCACTCAAAAAAACTTCTCATTGTGTAAAACAGCTGACTCGGGGTCTGACCCTAATAACCTAGATACCCACTAGAGGAACCCTGAATAGGTGGTGGAAAGTAAGTGCTCTCTGGAATCGCGCTGAAGTAGGTCCACACTGGAGCACCCCGAATAGGTTGTGGTACTGAATGCATGGGCTTGCTAGGATGTCCCCTCATGAACTGACCTCTGCCCCTAGACGGGGTGCTACTGAATTTACCAGAGTTTCGAGGTTGCTTATCAACATTGACATGAACTCTCTACTCTGGTTCAAGATACGCTCGATCCTCTGAGCTATCTCCACAGCCAGGAAGTACGAAGTCCCTATATTTTCCTCTTAGGCCATAGAAATCTGAATCTGAGGGAGCAATCGCGCAATAAACTCTGCACTCTCTCTGCATATGTGGGGATTATGATAGATGCATGATAAGAAAAGTCAGTTAATTTTTTCTCGTAGTTGTTCATAAACATCTGACCCTGCCAGAGCCACTCAAATTGACCCCATAGATACTACCGGTTGAAGGTGGAATATACTTCTCCGGGAAGAGGTGTGTGAACTGATCCCAAGTCAAGGGAGGTGAACCTGCTAGCCTGCTTTGGAGATAAGACTGCCACCATCTACGGGCCTTCCCCTCTAGTTGAAATGTGGTGCAGTCCACTCTGTTTGACTTCACTATGTCACAACCCAAACTGGAGGATCATGACTAGCACGCGGGCCATACTTGCCGAGCACCAACGTACATTTTATCTAACCTTCTTATTATCTTTAAGGGATAACGAGATCAATATAAATGGTAGATATGGATCATGAACATACATCACATGGGATGACAAGATTGCTAAGAAACTACATAAAAGGTACGAGCTACAA
>ML413350.1:33113-68184 GCA_005239525.1 Nicotiana knightiana
TTTTTTTTCTTGTTTACTATCCCATACTAATTTCTATTACTTGGGGGGTCTAACTTTTCCTTATGGTAATCACATGTGAGTCACCAACTCATTTCTCGAAATGAGGGTATGGCTTTATGGCTTACACTTTTGTATTGTCTCAAGGCCTGTCTCCTCTCTTTTTTTTTCCTTCACTTGACTATAGACTTTATCATTATACCATATTCTGATTTACTGCTATCATTCATTTATAACCTCTTACTCATAATGTTTCATTACTCTCTTCTTATTCTCATGCTAATATCTCTGTCTATCGCCCTATTATAAAGACTTCAAGATGACGTTCTTTCACATTTAGCTCCCCCTGCTTCATATCACTGGCTCTTCAAGATGCCTAACATTCTTCTTCTTCTTCTTTTTTACTAGTGGCAGGAGTCATACTAAGGCAAATATTTATCCCTTCTAGGATCCTAGTGCCTATCTTCTGAGAACTATTACCATGTTCTGCACCGCCCTTCAAAAATATTAAATAATGATAACAATCTATCCACAATTTTCGGTTACTCTAATCCCAGCTGGATCCTAATATCCTGTCCTTCTCTTAAATTATTTCAGTTAGCTCCCATAGGGCATAATTGAGATTGGTATGGACAATTGTACATATCTTTGTTACCATTGAAAGTAACTAAAAATGCTTATATTTCTCTGCCAGAATTATAAATAATGATAATCTTTATTAACTAGGTACCTCGTACCATTCTTTATCTTGCTTCTTTTACTTGCTAAAACTCGTATCTACCTTTTGATTCTCTTATTTCTTTTTACCATATGGGTAGATAGATATTCTTTCCTTAGAGCTCCTTATTAAGAAACTAACACATCTTAGTACACACATGATCTGCTGAAGCCCTCACATTTACTCATCATAAGCATGATGCAAAATTGATTTCCTCTGACTCAACACTTCCACAGCCACATTGCAATCTCTTACCATCCATCTTTCTAGATGTATGCATCGTCGTATTATAAATAAGATAGAATTGAGGAAATTGAGTTCTTACGATTGAGCTCTACCACACGATCTAGAGTAAGAAGAAAGAGTAACAGTCCTAAATTCCCTGTAGCCTCTTGCTATTAAGTGTGGTGCACAACAAACCCATAAATAATACTCTACTAGACACGGCTCATAGACAAACCCTAGGACAGACCTGCTCTGATCCCCAAGTTTGTCACGACCCAAACTGGAGGATCATGAGTAGCACCCGGGCCATACTTACCGAGCACCAATGTACATTTTATCTAACCTTCTTATTATCTTTAAGGGATAACGAGATCAATATAAATGGTAGATATGGATCATGAACATACATCATATGGGATGACAAGATTGCTAAGAAACTACATAAAAGATACGAGCTACAATGCTGCCATGAAAGACTATACAACAAAGATTAGCCAACAAGGCATACCAAACTATACATGAGTTGACACCTCTCTATGATCCTCTAAATGAGAATAAGTAATGCAAAATAGCCGGAACAGGGCCCCGACATACCCATAATATCTATAACAAAAATGCATACCAAGACCACGGCAAGTCCGGAGAAGGGATCTCGCCTATAACCACTTAATGGAAAGCCTATTATGGTGGGGGAGCTTTGTCTACCTGTCTATCAGGACCTGCAGCACGACATGAAGCGTCCACAAATAAAAGGACGTCAGTACGAATAAAGTACTGAGTACATAAGGCAGGAAAGCATAAATAAGAACAGTAATGTAAAAAGAGATGTAGGAGATACAACATGTAGCATCTGAGTGCTTCTAAGAGACATTAACATGAAATGCATGATACATATATACACATAATCTTTTTAAACATCCACCTCTGTGGGCATCATCATCATATCATACCCGGCCTCAAATAGGACTCGGTAAACCCAACTGATCAGTGGTTTCACAATAGGTGCCATACCCAGCCGACTATAGCGCGTCTCGGTAGAGTAAAATAGATACATATATATAGTGCATGCAGGACTTATTAGAATCATGTTCTGAACATTTCGGAGTGACGTAAGGTCGATATTACCCATACACATCATTAGGCTAAATCTTCATCGAGAATCTTATAAGAATCAGGAAGTAATAACAACATTGATAATATAAGAATAAGACAAGCAACCTCAACATCAATTGTTCCATAAGAAGGGAAACAATGTAAGTACTGCTAGCTTCTAAGAGTAGAGTATCTTTGGAAGCTCGTTCATTGCATTATGTACAATCGGAGTCGTGCAAAAGAAGTAAAGGGATAGCCTCACATACCTTGTATATACTGCCCGAACCTCAAGCTACGCAAATGTCACAACTCCTTAATCTACAATAAGAGAAATGACACTATCGTTATCGTTTAAGCGTCATAACTATTATGAATCGACCACAACCTATTTTACGATGAAACGGACAGCACCTCCCCTATTTATATGAATTCACACAAGTCAAAAAAATTACCAAACAACATCAATAATAATCATATTGAGCCTCTCAAAACAGTCCACACACAACCTAGTCACTTCACACATAAGACGACCACCGTAATCATGTCAAACAACCCGGAAATGTTACAACGAACGGCCAGATCATAACCCTACATCTATATGGTGTTTCTCCACACTCTTCCTACTCCAAAACTTCACAAAACATTATTAAAACACGCAGCCCAACAGCAACACAAAACAGTCTGCTACAAGTCAAATAACTCGAACTCACGGCTTCCGATCACCGTCCCGTGAGTTCTAACTATTAGGAAACATATTTATCAACCTTCCTTGATATTTAAACACTTAAATATAGATATAAGACGTTTCTTAACTATGAATTACCTTCCAAAACTCTAACTACAAAGAAAAAGGAGAGGTGGTATAATGACCCTTACGTCGTAGGGATCGTTTTGATGTTATTGCTTCTCGATTTCATGCCCGGAATGATAATCTTCTTTGAAACCCTACAAGATAGCTTGAGGTTATGTTTATGGGTGTTCTCTGGTCATTTTATGCTGAATAATGAAGATAAATCCGACCTAAGGTTTATATATATCAAGTTTGGAAAAGTCAAAGAGGTGCTAGCTTGACACCCTAGGATTGGTCAATCTTCCGACGCTTATATCTTTTTATCATGATGTCGTATGAACGAACGGTTAAGAGAGTTGGAAACTAAATTCCAAGACCTTAGATTTGGTATATTATATGTCCCAATAATACCTCATATAGTACATGAAATGTATTGCTCAAAAAGCTCTAGTGATCCACCTACTTGTCACTTATGATGTCTGCGCAGTCTCGCAAAAATACAAATATCTCTCTACTCCTACGTCGTATCGATGAACGGTTTAATGCATTGGAAACTAGACTCATAGATATTAAATTTTGTTGTAGATCATCCAATAATTCCAAGTATATTAGGAGAAAATCTCAGTTAAATTTGACCTACGTTTAAGCACATTATGAGTGTAACTTGTGAAAACCTTTGCCGACTTTTGTTCCACAACTTTCTTGACTTCAAAATGTAGAACACAAATATCACACGATAAAAATTAACTCATAGAATAAACTCCTTATCATGTAATGAACCATAGTCTCACCCTAAAGTACATGTTATAACATTCCAAACTCGTCGACTTTCGACGAAACTTATTTTCTTCAATTGGTTTAGCTTCTAAGCTTTCCAACCCTCTTGGTACTCGTTATTCTTGATATTAAATATTTGTAACCTCCAATGTAACATGATTAACTTACTTTATATTCCATCAAATATTATCGTATTTCTAAGCTTACATCAATTGACTTATGATGTACTCTCACGTACGAAAACATAGGGTGTAACACACTAGTCATAAATTATGCAGTCTCTCCCTATATCGGTCAATGAAATGTTGTGGGTCCTCTGACTGCTCACCGCCAAATACAGGAGAATGAAGCCTAGTAAATCTGTCCAATCGCTTCTGCTCATCAACGATCGCAGTCATTCTGACCTCTGCTCTAGCCACTAAAATCGGCTGAATCCCGCCCGCTAATAGTGCACATAGGGTCTAATAAACAGCAGCAACGTGCCTGGGAGCATGAGCAATAGGGGTCTTTGCTCTCCCTCCGCCTGAGATGTGGCCATATCTGCTAGAAATAGTCCAGCGTAAGTCATAGAATCCTTGAACCACATCATACGGCCCATGACCTCCTAAAAACCCAGTGCAGTCATAAAGTTTGTTGGGGCCAGCTCCATTGCTGGTACCTCATCCTGCTCCTCACCAACAGGATCTTCCACCAAATCCACTGGTGGTACCACTAGGGCAACCCTAGGGTGCCCTCGTTCTCTAATAGGAGTTGTGACCCTCTCTCGGCTTCTACCTTTACCTCTGACAACTGGGGGAGCAGCCCATCTGCCACTAGGTAATGTCGTCGCGTGCATTCTCACCATCTGTGAGAAAATAAGAGTAATATACTTAGCACAACATCGATTTTATGACAGGAGATGACTAAAGATAACTTTCCTAAAACCCTATAGCCTCTCGAAAATAAGTACTAACGTCTCTGTACCAATCCACATACTCTACTAGGTCTTCTCATGACTCATGAAACCTATGTGAACCTAGTGTTTAGATACCAAGCTATCACGACCCAATTCCCACCATAGACTATGATGGAATCTAATAACATCGTTAGGCAAGCCAACAGTGAACCTCCAACTTAATTATCCATTCTTAAACTTTTAAAATCAGGAATTACATTAAGTAAATTGAATTAGGTTTAGAAACCATGGAAAAATAAGTTCTTCCTTGACAAGTCACAGAGCATGAATAAAACATAAAGCAAAGTCATAATAACATTTGGTACAACCGTGAACATCCACTAGAAACCCCCATAACCCGGTGTCACAAGTGCATGAGAAATCTAGTAAATATACAAAACCACGATAGCTATTGTCTGGAATAAAATAGACATAAATAATAAACATAAAAAGAAGGAGACTCTGGGTGCTGCAGATATAAGCATGGAGAGTTTGTCACCACTAAGTCTATGGATTGTGCACTACATGCCCGAATGACCACCTAAGTACCTGCCTCAGTACCTGCATAATTAGCGCATAAGTGTAGTATGAGTACATAAATCAATGTGTACCCAGTAAGTATCTAGTCTAACCTCGAAGAAGCAGTGATGAAGGGTCGACATCGATACTTACTAGTTGTCCGATAACAATGTATATAATGAAGATAGGTACGAAACACAACAAGTAGCAACGAGACAAGCAGGTATAAATTATATAATTCTCAAGTGAGAATAATTACGAAAGAATTAAATACCATAAATTGCCTCAAAGGAACAAGGTCAACCAACATCAAATACAAAATCAAATTTTGAGTCAGGAAACCTATATATACGCTAACACCCTATCAAGTATTACACACGAGTCTACCGAGGTGAACATCCCGATCCAATAAGAATAGAATTATACAATACCACCAAGTCGAATAGCCCAATCCCATAAGAATACTCACAATACTGTCGAGGCGAACGACCCGATCCATAAGAATGATTTGCAATACTGCTGAGGCGAATGGACTGATCCCATAAAATGATTCACAATACTGCCGAGGCGAATGGCCCGATCCCATAAGAATAATTTAAAATACTGTCGAGGCAAATGACCCCATCCTATAAGAATAGAGAAACTCTCTCACCCGCGAAGATACGTGTGAGTTGAGAGGACGCGGAACTATCGTTCATCGAATATTCCACAAAACCCAAAGTAAGAGTCTCAATCAATATATTTATTCTAGTCTCAAATATTAGTTATAAATTAAAGTAATCAAACAAACAAGTTTAATTCAAATAGTACAGTTAAGTCGTGGCATGGATGTAAGTCTACCCGGACATAAACATGAATTTAGTTACGCAAGGACTCTCATTAACTCGTACATACGTAACACCCATAACAAGCAGCACACAAAAATTAAAATATCTACGAGGATAATTCCCTCTTACAAGATTAGGCATTACCTCGCTTCCAAGCCCACTACTCGGCTCTCAAACCTCGCTAGTCACCTCAAATCGATGCCGAGCAATCCGAAACTAGTCAAAGATCATACAAACCAGTCAATATATGCTCAAAATCTCATAATTTAACTATTAGAGTAAATTCCTAACCCAACACGGATGTTCAACAAAAGTCAACCCCGGGGTCACCTGCCCGGATTTCGGAAATTTTTGAAGATAAAAGTTACCCATGGAATTACGAACTCAAATATATAATTTATACCCAATTACATAGTCAATTTTGTGGTCAAATACCATTTTTACCAAATTTTTGGTTTTTCACCAAAATCCCAAAAGTATACTAAGTACCATGTTAAAATCCTCACCTAATCCATGTATTTAACTCATAATTGATAGAAATCACTTACCTTATGATGCTTATGAAAATCCCCCTCCAAAGAGCTCCTAAATCGCTCGAGCCAAGTGAAAAGTGAGGGAAATGAGCCTATGTCCTGAATTAAAAAGATATTCATCCTAGGGGACCTTAATCGCGATCGCGGTAAATGCCTTGTGATCGCAAGGTCCAAATCTGCCTTCAGCCCAAAAACCTTCAAAGTGATCATGATGCCCAGGTCGCGTTTGTGATACTCACAGTCCCCATCCCTCTGCATTCGTGGTCTCGTAACTACATTCGCGAATTATTACGCCTACCTCCCCCAGCAATCCCCCTAGGCGATCATGACTGCTTCCGCGCAATCATGAAGACCAAATGTTGCCCCTGGCCCAAATATTTAACCCATCGAGTTCGCATCTACGACCGCGCAATTGCAAAGCACTGCCAAGCTAGACACCGCGATTGCGTAGCACAAAACCTCCACAGCCTCACATAGCTCTCCGCGATCGCGATTCACACCAGACACCAACAAGGTCTACCAACATCAACCTTGCTTTGGGTGGTCCGAAACTCACCCAAGCCATCTGGGACCCTGTCCAAATGTACCAACAAGTCCATAAACATATTACGGACCTGATCTAAGTCTCAAAACATATAAAATAACATTGAAGCCAAGAATCACAACTCAAAATCAAATTAATCAACTTCTAAACATCATGCTTTTTCCAACTAAATCCGAACGCAATGATTCATACTTAGACAACCCGGAATGATGCCAAATTTTACACACAAATCACCAATCACTATACAAACCTATTCTAAGGCTTGGAATCCCAAACAGACATTGATTATACCAAAGTCTAGTTCAAATCAAACTTAGAAAACTTTAAAACCTTCATCATACCAACTTCAAACAATAAGCTCCCCAAAACTCGATCCGAAAATACATCCAAGTCCAAAATCACTGTACGAACCTATTAGGACCTTCAAATACTAATGTTGAGGTCGTTTACTCAAAGTGTTGACTCAAGTCAAACTTGGTTGCCTTTAGGCCTCTATTATAGAACTAAGTGTTCTGGATTCAACCTGAACCCTTCCAAAACCAACCCAACTGTCCCCGCAAGTCATAAAATAGGAAAAGCACATTTAGGTAGGGGAACAGGGATCTACAAAGCAAAGCAACTTGTCGGGTCATTACAATATAACTTTTCACATTTATTGTAGGTGTCTTGTCTCTTCTTGTCACTATCTCGTCGGGGTTAGGCTCGACACTTACTGAGTATATTGGGTCGATTGTACTCATAATACACTTCTGTACTTCTTGTGTGGATCCAGATATCGGTACCAGCGGAGTCCCGAGGGGTGCTTAGCAGACACCGGGCAGGTGATTCGAGGTAGAGTTGCATCCCGTTTGCAGGCCTTGAGTCGTCTTCTTATTTCCATTATACTATTTCCATTTTGTTTCAGACAGTGTTGTATTTTTTCCAGAATGGTGTATGTAGAAAATTCTCTAGAAGCTCATGTTCTTGTGACTCCACATCTTGGGATGGTTTACGTTAGATTAGTCTTATTATGTTTATCTCAAAATTTTCTGCGCGTTATGTTTTTAATCTATTGTCAGTATCTTATAGCAGTTCTTCCAATTTATCTGTAGCGTGTTGGCTTACCTAGAAAGTAGTGTTAGGTGCCATCATGACCCCAATTGGTTGGGATTTTAGGTCGTGACACAAAAACCACCGGTAAATTACAAAAATAGAAAAAATAGAAGATGAAAAGTTTAGTTGTCAATATGTGCCGGTCCATCCCAACCTAGCTTAGCTCAGTCAATACAGCCCTTGACAGTGACAAGCTAAGTCGTGATGGCCCACCATTTAGGTGGCCTTAAAATGGTCACCTATCCCAACCCTATGTGAGTTGCGGGTCCTTACGGGTCGGACCATAATTTGTTAAGAGAATGTTTCATATTTTTAAAATTTATGTTCTAAACTAAGAATTAAAAAATTAAAAAATATTTACAAGTCCAAAAGTATCTTGTTTAGGAAGAATGTTCTACAAAAATTAATAAATTTTGACATTATATAAATAGGATGTAATAAAACAGTAAAAGGGAGGACAATATACCATTGACTAAAAGTCAAAAGTCAAAATAAACTACTCATAAAAACTTCCACATTCAACACCAACACATCATCTTGATTATAGGCATCTGAATCTGCTCACGACCCAAAATCACTCCTTAGGAGTAGTGATGACAGCCTAATACATACTATTTTAGATAACATATTTAAACCAGTTAATCATTAAACCAAAACCGAAAATTCCTATAAAAAACCATCAACAATCAATAGATGTAAAATATCCCAAAACTGGTAGTAAAAATCGTAAGCTCTACTGAGTTTTTTAGAAATCTCTAAGTACAACTATTTCGAAATAGAAATAAACAGTACAAAGTCAAATTTCAGAAGGTGACTCCAAGACCTACGAACGCGACGATAGGTATACCTTGAAGTCTCCACATCAATACTCGACCAGCTACCTAATGATCAACACGCTCCGAGGTACTCGGATCTGCACAAAAATGTGCAGCAAGTATAGCATGAGTACACCAAAGCGGTACCTAGTAAATATCAAGACTAACCTCGGTGGAGTAGTGACAAGAACAACATTAAAACTACACATAAAATAATGTGCAAATACTTGCACAACATAAAATAGTCAAGACACCTACTAGACATTATAATATATGCAAGTATGAATATAAAACTAACAGGGAACAACATAAATTTAAGCATGGTAATAATAATGTTACAATACTTGCATTAAGAACCAGAAACAACAATTAACAATAAGGAGCAAACAGGTAAATACACCGCTAACTAAGCAAAATACAGACGAAGTCCGGTGAAACTAAGGGAAAATAGGTAACATCCCAATAAAACAACCACTTTCATATATGGTTTATAAAAGAATTTTCCCGAGGTACCACACCTCATAACCCCAATTCATGAGTCCTGAGTCACGAACCCTACTCACTTGGCATCTTGTGCCCACATCACAAATCACAACCGCACAGAGACGTGCTGCATGGACAACTCGCGCGTGCCAGTTCCAGTAATACCTCATATCTGCACGGACAACCCACGTGCTAAGAGAGTGACAATATCTCATATCCGCACGGACAATTCATATGCTAGAAATAATAATACCTCATAACCGCACGGACAACTCACGTGCCAATAGTAGCAACATCTCATATCCTCACGGACAACTCACATGCCAATAGTACAACTCTCACACAGAAGGCAAGCACACAAGAATACATGTGAATGATCATCAAACATATTACGGTGTATGCATGTGCAAGTGTACTATCACAGCTCGAATAAATCAAGTAATATCATAGACAACGAATGTGTCACGGCCCAAACCAATGGGCCGCAACGGGCACCTGGTGCCTTACTCAACCGAGTACCAACATAACGTATCTTTTGTATCATTCTATCATAGGTAAATCAACTGGAAAGGTTATCAGGAGATAACTAGAATAAAACATGAGGGAATACTCGACATAGGATGACCCAACATGACATACCGACTTACACATTTAATATACGGGCCTATAAGGCCGACAAGTCCATACAAGTATCCATATACCTGACATCAGTCTACAAGCCTCTACGAGTACATAAATATCATAAATACTTATAACCTCAAGAATAGTCTTGTGCTTGAACTTATGTCAATTATCTTATGACAAATCCAATATAGAAAAGTACGGGATATAACATCCCCCCCCCCTTTAGAAACATTTGTCATCAAATGTTAACTCTTAGAGACTTACAAAATTTTTTGCCAAATTCTCCTCTGTAAGCTAAACTAAAACCCAACCTCTATCTAAAATCTGGACTATTCATAACCTTTTGTACTTGAGTATCTCGTATCTTCTTTACCTTTACCTTACTTACCATTCAATCTCACATTGTATCTTCTGTCGCTTTTATAACCTCTCTTCCACATAGGTGGAAATTACATCCACGCCTTAAAGTTCTACTATGATATCTGCATGTCTGGTGCATACAAAATCCGGTGGAAGCTTCATACTAACTTCTTACGACTTAGATTTATGGAACAACCTGGAAACAAAAGAAGGGTAACATTTCCTAAATGCCATATAGCCTCTCAATTATAAATATGGAGCGCAACACACCCATAAGTGAGACTCTACTAGGCAAGTTTTTGTAGACTCCCTAGGACACGATCTGCTCTGATACCACTTTTGTCACAACCCAAACGAATGGGCTGCGACAGGCGCCTGGTGCCTTGCTCAACCGAATACCAACGTAATGTATTTTTTGTATTATACTATCATAGGTAAATGAGTCGAAATGGCTGTCATGAGATAACTAGAATAAAACATGAGGGAATACTCAACATAGGATGACCCAACATGACATACCAACTTATACATATAATATACGGGCCTATAAGGCCGACATGATCATTTGTATACTCAAAACATAGGCCGACAAGGCCATACAAGTATCCATATAGTTAACATTTGTCTACAAGCCTCTAAGAGTACATAAATATCATAAACACTTATAACCTCAAAAAATTGTTGCCCTTGAACTTATGATAAATCCAATGTAGAAAAGTATGGGATGTAACAGAATGGCACATAGGAAACAACACAACAAAACCATAATATGCATGACTCACATAAGGTGGGCACACCATTACAAAAATATCATCAATAAAAACTCCCCCAGGTGATGGTAGGCTATAATTATGTGTTTTAGTCGCCTATTGCATTCTAATTTACTGCACTTTAAGTGTGTTTGAGCTTTAATTGCTAGTGTTTGTACTTATTGTGTGTTTTATGCCTTGTAGGAGTGCTTCCAAGTGATGTATATGTTACGGAGCTAACTCGAGCTATTTAGAGCTTTGAAGTCTGAGTCAAAGCCCAAGTATTTAAGTCGGGATCGCGTTCGGGGATCAAGGACCAAGCCTGGATATCAAAAAGCGAGCCAAAAAGATCACTCTGAGAAAACCCTACAGCCGCGGCGCGTGGAGCCTATTATTCCCGGCCTGTCAAATTGCTAGATCTATGAAGTTTCACACTACTTCCCCGCGTGGCACGTATCCCTATACGGTGCACCTGTGCAATTTTTACAAAGCTAAAATCCTATTTCGGCTAGGAGAAGGTGGTTTCATCTGGGCCCGACCCTACTTGGTATAAATACATGGAAAAATGTTATTTCTGGACTTTTTACACATATTCGACCTAAGGATGCTAAGAAAGAGAGGAAGGAGCAAAAGCACAAGAATTTCATCATTCCTTCCACACTCAAGACCCGAGTTTGGATTGAATTTATGTTTTCCTATACTTTTATTATATATGTGATGAATTACTTCATGTCTATGCAGTAGTTTCCTTTAGGGTTTGATGGATTTGGTATATTGTTATTGGTTTGTGGATTCTAACTCTAGTTTTATGTATTGAAGCGTTTTGGATGATTTAATCGTTGCATCTATATTCATTTGTTCATGTAATCGAGAGAGGCATAACTTGTGATATATGTGCATTGTATTGTTGGTTGAGTTCATTAATTCTTCTTAGTAATCGAAACAGGATAGTTGAATCATTGATTAAACCTATTTAGGAGGATAATCGAGAGAGGTTATCCTAAAGACTAATCCACTACGCATTCTTGCATATCTTCACAGAGCTTAAATTGGTTCATCTCGTGAGGTTGAGACTTAATCGAGAGAGGAGTTTCTACTAAACAATTGAACCAATAAAGAGACTCACTTAAAAATTATAAGTGAATTATTTGGAGTTAAATCTCAAACAATTATCTTGCACCTATCCTATCAAAACTGTATCTTCTCCCATTGACATATTTCATTGCTTATTCCTTGCTGCGATTGTCATTAGTCAATAGCTTTAGATTCTCAATTAATATTATTATTAATCACATAAATCTCAATTATTGATCATCTTGGATAGGAATCTAGCTACAAACTACAAGAATATTGTTTAAATCCAATCCTTATGGATATGATATTATACTATACTATATTTGATTAGCGAGCATAATTTTAAGTAGTGTTTTGCGCTCGTCAAATTTTGGCGTTGTTGCCGGGGATTTCCAATCAATAGTATTTGAAATAGTTTTGTAGTGCTAATTCATGAATTTTTCTGTTTATTTTATTTTTTTCCTTTTTACGTCTGGTGTTTTTTTATTGTGCGCAGGCTATAGGTTAGATTGGTGCATGACTCGAGCTTCTAGGAAAGAAGTGTTACCATACGAACCAGAGATAGAAAAACAATTGTGATAGCTGAGGAAGGGAATAAATCTCCCCGAGACTTTAGAGAAGGTTGGGAAATCCACAACCAAGGAAATTATGGCTGGAGATGATGATGATGTAGGTTGGGCTGAGAGCCCTACAACGAGAGAAAGCTGCAAAGGATGCTGAGGAAGCATCTATTAGAGATGCATAGATTATCTATGAAGAAGAGAGGGCTCTGAGAATTGCTCAACATCAACCCTTGGGTACAGACCAATTTGGAAATATACCTCCCGGCCCAGGGAGACCACTTGGCGACTATGCTAGATCGGTCTACAACCAAGGATTATCATGTGTGAAACCACCTCCAATTGCAGCTAATAATTTCGAGTTGAAGAAAGGGTTTCTCCAAACCCTTCAAAACTGATGTGTCTTCAGATGGAAGATGAAAAAAGATCCCAACTACCATGTAATGGATTTCGAGGAGATTATGAACATCTTTCAATACAATGGTGTGTCACAAGATATAGTTTACTTAAGGGCATTTCTCTTCACACCCAAAGATGATGAAAAGCAGTGGCTTCGAAGCTAGCCTAATGGATCGATTAGAACATGGGACGAGATGACCAAAAAACTTCTTGATAAATATTTCTCATCAGCTAAGACGGACAAGTTTAGAAGAGAAATCAATAACTTCTACCATAAAGATACGGAAACTGTTTTTTAAGCATGGGAGAGGTTTAAGGAGATTGTTAGAAAGTGTCAACATAGTGGAATAAAACTCTGGATGCAACTCCGGGACTTTTGGGATGGATTGACACTGGCCACACATAGAACATTCAGCAATGTAGCTGGAGGCCCGTTGATGAAAAAGACTCCAGAGGAGATAGTTACAATTCTAGATGAGTTGTCTGAAAATGCAAATCAGTGGACCTCTAAGAGTGCTGAAGGAAGAAGATCAACTGGTGTTCATCAAGTTGATGCAAATATATATGTGCAGGTAGAAATGGAAAACGATGCGGTGTGGTGCGGTTGTGGGGCAAACCCGCATAAACCCGCAAATTTTTTAACCCGCCCCGCCCCGCATAAGTTTTTTCTTTTTTTTTTGTTCTTTTTACTTGTTTTTTTATTGTTTTTTTTTTCTGGATGTTTAATTTCATCAACCAAAAAATGAATATTGTTTTGTTGCTCATGTATTGAATTGTTCAATTAGTACTGAGGATTCCTTGGCAGGCCTTATTTTATCAATTAGAATAGTTCATTTTCTTATTGAGTAACAATGAGCATTGCTCGGTAGACTTTATTTGGTGAATCAAAAAATTCCGGTTCGTTGCTATTATGTTGTATAATTTTTTAAGTGACTAAAATTAAAATAGTAATTATTGTGCTACAAACCTTCACTAGATAATTTTTAAGTGAAAAATATTAATAATCTTAATCATAAAAATATTTCCTTAAATGTCTAAATTTTTTTATTTTCTTTCAAAATATCTAACTTAATTAACATTTCACTAAAAGGTGAATTTGAAAAAAAAATATAAATCATTTATTTTTGTTTTTATTACATATCAAATATTTAAACAGATACTATGGTTTTTAAGGTTTGTCATAGACCTTGTTCATGTCTTACCGAATCATTTATAGAATATACAATAGGTCGAAACCCGAAAGCTTGTGTAAACATACATAAACCCGCATAGAGCCGCAACCTGCCCCGCACCGCATCAAACTTTATAAGATTATCTTAACCCGCCCCACACCTCCCCCACCCCGCATAGCTTTAAACCTGTACCGCCCCGCATAGTCTTAAACTCGTCCCGTTCCCCACCCTCATCGCCTCGCTTGCCATCCCTATGTGCAGGTACAACTTGATGTTATGGCTAAAGAAATAAGGAAGCTGACCTTAGCTACAATACAGAGTGAGCCTCATGCAGCTGGTGATATATGTGGAAAAAGACACTCTACTCATGAGTGTCAAGCCTCAACTAAGGAAGTGAATGCAGTGGGGAACTAACTTTAATTCAATGGGTCAGAGACACCCCGATTTTCATGGAGTTCATCTGGGAGTACTGCGAATGCATGGCAGTAAAACAAACCCAGACCCAGGGACAAGGAGCTCCAGGCTTCCAAAATCAGTAGAGGCAGTAGTTCTAGCCTCAACAACCCAATCAGCTTGGTCTAGAAGATCTAATAAAGGCCTTTATTGTCAAGACAGATGAGAGGCTAGATGCTCATGGAGCAGCCATCAAAGAACTAGGTACATGTTTTCGGAACTTGGAGAGACAAGTGGGACAAATTGCAACAATATTATCTGAGAGAGTTCCAGGAACTCTCCCCGCTGATACTGAAAGAAACCCCAAAGAAATAGTGAATGTTGTAACCTTGAGAAGTGGGCAAGTGTTGAAAGATCCCACTCCAATCCAAAAAGAGGTTGTACATGGAAAAGAAAGTGGGGAGCAGCTGAAAGTTAAAGTTGATAAGAAGAAGAAAGACAATAAGGGAGCTGACAAAAAGAAGAAGGAGGAAACTTCGAGAAGGGAGGAACCTAATGAGAGAAAGCATATGCCTACTCCACCTTTTTCCCAAAAGCTAAATAGAGAAAAGCTGGACAAGCAATTTGAGAGATTTCTAGATATGCTGAAATAGGTTAATGTAAACTTACCATTCACATAAGTGCTCTCACAAATGCCAGCTTATGCCAAATTCTTGAAGGAGATCCTGACAAAGAAGAGGAAGATAGAAGAGACCTCAATGGTCAAGCTCACAGAGTATCCACAAAAGTGTGGAGATCCAGGGTGTTTTACAATACCTTGCTCTTTAGGCTCTATTAATTTTGATAAGTCTTTATGTGATTCTGGTGCCTCAATTAATCTAATGCCTTTGTATATTTACAGGAAACCAGAGAAGGACATTGGAGAGATAAGGTCTGCACCAATATCTTTACATTTAGCAGACCAAACGAATCTAATACCTGAGGGGATAGTGGAAGATGTCTTAGTTCGGGTGGATAAGTTCGTATTTCCTATGGATTTTATAGTGGTGAATATGGGGGAAAATGAGGAGGCCCCCCTCATCCTAGGAAGACCATTCTTAGAAACGGGTAGAGCAATATTAGATATACACGAGAGAAAGCTCATTCTTAGAGTGGGTGAGGAAACTATGACTTTCAAGATGGACGTAGAAACGATGGTGAAAAAAGAGAAGCTAGCTGCAAGTGTTGAGTAGAAAGTGAAGGGCTTAAATGAGAAAGATGCAATTAGTGAAAAACATAAGTGTGGGGTGTACCCCAAGAAGTCTGAGAAGAAGCTTTATGCATGGATGTGTGCACTAGTTCGGGCGCGAGGAATGGAGCCCGACATCGACTCAGACCCCGACTAGAGATTCAGGGAAGTATCCTTTACCTTATGCTTCTTAATTGTGTGTCATGGGTACATGCCACAACTTAAAGTGTGGGGTGGGGGATATTTGTATGTTGTATATATTTTAGTTTTATTTTTATTTTGGTTGGTTTGAGTAGTTAGAAATAGATTGAGTAGTAGTTAGATAGAAAAAGAATTGAAAAAACATAAAGAATTTTTCCCGATGATTGATATCACTCGACAGGTTTCTTGAGGGATTAAAGTCGAAAGAAAAAGGACAAAAATATTTTCTTTTGTTAGGTACTGTAACAATTCCCCCTTGGTTTCTCTTTGTGTCGCGGTTCTTTTTCGAGGGTTTTTGTTTTAACCGGGTGTAATTAGTTTTTATTTTTAGGAATAGGAAACTTTTTGCTATGATTTGAATTGAAATAAATTTCTCTTGAATTTGTTGTGCCTTGAGAATAGTGAGTGATTTAGTTGTAACGCGTAGGCTCAGTTTGTGACTCTTGTATAAGTACCTTAAATTGTATGATCTTAACTTTGTTTAACTACTTTGACTAGAGTGTCTTGATGAGTTCAATCTCGAGTGAGTTATGTTCCATGTGTGTGTGAGGTTATGTGTTATTCTGTGCATTACATTTGATATCTAGAACTTTTCTTGTGTGTTTGCAAAGCGAAATAATAGTTGTATTCTATCTTGGAAGTGATATAGGTGTTTCTTTGTTGAGCCAGTTGTATGCTTCTAACCACCTAATTGTTATGTATCTAAGTTAACTCCTTTGAGCATGTAATCATGTTTCTTTGGCAACCACATTACAATCCTTACCCATTTGTTTGAATTGACCATCTATTGAACCATTTCACCTCATGTGGGCATTCGAATTTGTTATGAACTTTATAAAAGTTTAAGTATGGAGTTTTGGTTTGGATTTTGAGTAGAACTATTGAAATAAGGAAAAAGGGGCAATGTTTTGAAAAAGTAAGAGACAATTGAATTGAATAAGAAAAGAAAAAATATATATAGTTGTATGATTGTGCTAATCTTCCTTGATGAAGAAGTAGGGAGTTAATGTATATTGATGTGAAGGTATCTTCCTTGATGAAGAAGTAGGGAGTTAATGTATATTGATGTGAAGGTGGAGTTATGGTTTGACATAAGTGTGGGGGTAAATTGTTAATGTATATGTATTAAAGTGCTCAGGGAGGTGTAGTCGATTTTACATCTAAATGTATCCTACACGTCTCGCAGCTTACAGACAATCGATTAAAGTCCTACTTGATCCTTGACTGAATGCGCTTAATTAGTAGAGTAGTACACTAGGGGAAAGATTATGGTACATCTTTTGTGGCATATGAATGTTGTTTATGGGAGTGAGTGAATTCTTTCTATCTTGAGTTCCTGATTGTTCTTAAATTCTATAGTGTGTGGAACTACTCTCTATTGTTGTGTGAGGGCACTTGATTCATGAAGGAAAGGTAATGTTGTTGACCTCTATATTAGAGTAAGTGAGCGAGTTGTGAATAATGTGCGGTGCTTTTGAGTCAAATCTTGAGGCGAGGATGTTATGTTATTGTGCTTAATCTATTTTGAATATTCTTGGTATGATGAGTTAGGAGAGTTGTGTAAAAAGGTCGTGTCTTTATAAAATGTCGTTTGATTGCTCAAGGACGAGCAATGGTTTAAGTGTGGGGTGTTGATGGTAGGCTATAATTACGTGTTTTAGTCGCCTATTGCACTCTAATTTACTGCACTTTAAGTGTTTGAGCTTTAATCACTAGTGTTTTGTACTTGTTGTGTGTTTTATGCCTTGTAGGAGTGCTTCCGAGTGATGTAGATATTACGGAGCTAATTCAAACTATTTGGAGCTTTGAAGTCTGAGCAAAATCCTAAGGAATTAAGCCGGGATCGCGTTCAGGGGTCAAGGACCAAGCCTAGACATAAACAAGCGAGAGAGAAAGATTACTCTAACAGAACCCTATAGCTGCGGCGCGTGGAGCGCGCGTAGGGCACCGTGGCTGCCTATTTTCTTATGCCTGTCAAATTGCTAGCTCTCTGAAGTTTCCCAATGCAGCCCCGCATGGTGTGTCTCCCCATGCGGCGCACCTGCACAATTTTTAGAGAGCTAAAATCCTATTTTAGCTCGGAGAAGGTGATTTCATCAGGGTCCGATCCTACTTGGTATAAATACATGGAAAAATGTTATTTTCTGAACTTTTGACACATATTCAACCTAAGGAGGCTAAGGAAGAGCAGGAGGGGCAAAAGCACAAGGATTTCATCATTCCTTCCTCACTCAAGACCCGAGTTTGGATTGAATTTATGTTTTCCTATACTTTTATTATATTTGTGATGAAATACTCCATATCTATGGAGTAGTTTCCTATAGGGTTTGATGGATTCTGTGTATTGATATTGGTTTGTGGATTCTACCTCTAGCTTTATGTATAGAAGCGTTTTGGATGATTTAATTGTTGCACCTATATTCACTTGTTTATGTAATCGACAGAGGCATAACTTGTTATATATGTGCATTATATTGTTGGTTGAGTTCATTACGTCTTCTTAGTAATCGAAAGAGGCTAGTTGAATCATTAATTAAACCTAGTTTAGAGGATAATAGAGAGAGGTTCTCCTAAAGACCAATCCACTACACATTCTTGCATATCTTCACAGAGCTTAAATTGGTTCATCTCGTGAGGTTGAGACTTAATCGAGAAAGGAGTTTCTACTAAACAAATGAACTAATAATCAAGTGAATTCAAGAGACTCACTTGAACATTAGAAGTGAATTATATAGAGTTAAATCCCAAACAATTATCTTGCACATATCATATCAAAACCCTATCTTCTCCCATTGATATCTTTATTTTCTTATTCCTTGATTTGATTTTCATTATTCGATAGCTTTAGATTCTCAGTTAATTTTAGTATTAATTACATAAATCTCAATTGTTGATCATATTGGATAGAAATCTAGCTACAGACTACAAGAATATTGTTTAAATCCAATCTTTGTGGATACGATATTATACTATACTATATTTGATAAGAGAGAATAATTGTAAGTGGTTTCTTGCGTTCGTCGCCGGGCCATCAGAAATCATCCCCGACATAAACCCCCTTGTATTGTCGTGTGTGCAACAATAAAGTAAATGCCCGTCTTGTCTCGCCACACGCACATAATAATATTTTCGCCTTGTCTCGCCACATGCGCAAACCCACATATGTAGCCCTCCTTGTCGCGTTGCATGTACAAATATCGATAATAACAATAGCACGGACAACTCACGTATGAACACCTCGATGAATCCTCTCAATAACATCATGTGTGCCAAAAGCATAACAACTCGCACCACATGTGCTCATATGCCACAACACTTCCTTATAAACAAGTCCAGTACCACAATCACACATAGCCCTTGGAGCAACAACACTGAATACAATAACAACAAAAATAACAACAATAATAACTCGGGAGTACGATAAGTAAATCAACATAAGAATTACAAAAACACAATGAAACGGGAGAACGAGCTCACAATGAAAGACATAACAAGTAATAATGGCTTCAAATAAGAATAACTCAACAATGAGAGAGATAACGTGTAACAATGATATCAAATAAGAATAACTCAACGATAGGAGAGAGAACATTTAACAATGATTTCAAATAAGAATAACTCAACAATAAGAAAGATAAAATGTATCAATGATTTCAAATAAAGATATATCATAATGGAAGAGATAAGATGTAACAATGACTTCAAATAAGGATAAGTTAACAATCAGAGAGAGAACATGTTATAATGGCTGCAATTAAGGATAACCAATTACGGAAGAGATATCATGTGACAATAACTTCAATTAAGGATAATCAACCACGAAAGAGATAACATGTAACAATAAAGAGGCAACAAATATAATTTAAAGCATGTGAGGAGTATATTTGGCAACAAAAGATAGGACATGAACCAATCAACTTCAAAAAGGGCATGTAACGGTAAATTTAACAATGGAGGATATAACATGATAAAGCAACTTCATTTTATCTACATAAGAACCTAAGAGTCTAAAACTGTCAAATTTTGACATATAAGTCGTGTACACACTCGTCACCTCGTGTACACGTCTTTCACTAAGTTTAAATAGTGCAAACAAACCAATCCCTACGGGGTAGTTCCCCCACATAAAGTTAGGCAAGCTACTTGCCTCAAAACCTGCAATCAATACTCTAAAATACCCTTCTCTTTACAATTCACCTCTGCTCGGCTCAAATCTAACGAAAATCAACTCAATAACGTCAAATAATTAAAGCTATGAACTTTACACAATTCCTCAAAAGTCAATGAAAGTCAACCCTAGGCCTGCCCGGTCAAAACCCCAGTCCAAGGGTAGATTCTGACTAGCCATAACCCCACGAGTCTATACATGTGTTTTGTTTCAAAATCTGAGTCCAAAACGACTCTCAAAATTCAAATTCTCATTTTTTTTTTTTTAAATATAGACAAAAGTTTCTTAAAGTTTCACTTTGATTCTCATAATTTTGATGTTAAAACTCACATATAATCATTTAAAATAGTTATAAATTTATCAAAATCACTTACCCAATGATTGTAGATGAAAATCCCTCTTCAAAATCGCTTCCTACCGAGTCTAGGGTTCAAACATGTGAAAATGAGACTAAAATCATGTCCCTCAGCTTTTATGTCCAGGCGCAGGTTGTGACAACCCAAAGGGTCATCACCTAGTTTCTTACCCATTTTGTTCTTCCAAGGCCTTGAAAACCTCATCTTTAGTTGCCTCAATTTGCGTGCGCAGTCCGGGCGCGTAGCCGGACAGCTTAAATATGAAATTCTGTAAAAAAAAATGCTAAAATTTGATATTAAAATGAGTAAATTTTACTCCGGTCAACATTTTAGGTAAACGGATCGGACCCGTGATTTGACGGTTCTAGAGGGTCCGTAGGAAAATATGGGACTTGGGCGTATGCCCGGAATCGAATTCCGAGGTCCCAATCCCGAGAAATGAATGTTTGAGTAAAATTATTTTTTTGAAATTTATAAAGAAAAGTGAAATGAAAATTGGTTAGAATGTGTTGGTATCGGGCCCGTATTTTGGTTCCGGCGTCCGGTACAGGTCTTATATGTGGTTTAAGATATTCCTGTGAAGTTTGGTTGAAATTGGACGTTGTTTGACGTGTTTCGGACTTAAAACTCTAAATTTGAAAGTTTATGAAGTTTGAAGAAAAACTAGTGATTTTGAGGTTTGATTCATTGTTTTTGATGTTATTTTGGTGGTTTCATTACTCGAATAAGCCCGTAGGATGATTTTGAGGTGGTGTGTTCATTGGGTTTGAGGTTCCGAGGGCTCGGGTGAGTTTCGGGTAGGTCCCGGAAGGTCTTTAGGCTTAAAATATAGCTGTTGGAGGTCACAGAACTCAGATCCCTGAACTTACCACTGTGGTCCGCGGTCCTTTTTCGCGGACCGCGCTGAGGGCTTCGCGACCGAGGTCGATTTTTCGTGGTCCGCGGTGGAGGAGCTGGGTCATTAGTCCGACTTTGGAGACCTATATATTTTGATCTACAAGGAATTTTGAGATGATTCAAAAATAAAAGTTGTAGCCCTTTGTGTCTAGTTTCTAAAACAGTAAAGAAATTGTAACTTGGAAATCGGTAGAGAAAGTTATGTTCAAAATATGAAAACATGTCACTGCAGTCATTTTTCTTGGTTTTCTTCAACTTTTCTTGGCCATTGCTAGCGCGGCCACGGTTCATTTTTCGTGGTCCGCGGTGGGGGACCTGAGGGGGTATAAATGGATGGGAATTTCAGTTATTTTTATTTTTCAAAGCACTAAAAACATAAGATGCGATTTTCCAAACACTCTTTCTTCTTCAAAACATTAGTAAGTGATTTCTAATTCATTTTCTTTGCTCCTTAACTTCTTTTTACAAGATTTCACCCTGGAATCTAAGCCTAAAACATGAAATTTAGAGTAGAAAATTGGGAATTTGGGTAGAGTTAGGCCCTTTTGAATTTTATTGATTTAGACCTCGTTTTGGGGTCGAGTTTGAAAACAAATTATATATTCGGGCCCGTGGGTGAATGGGTGACATGGTTTTGGTCTGAGCCTCGTGTTTGAACCAAGTGGGCCCGGGGTCGAATTTTTGTAATTTTGGAAGAATGCATGGAAATGGGTAATTAGGCTATGTAATTTAATTATTGAATCCTTATTGATATACTTGAGTTAATTATGTCTAGATAATACCATTCTGGAGTTGAACTCTACAGGAAAGGCGGTGTTAGAGGCTTGATTGCTATATTTTGGACCAGAGGTAAGTGTTTGGTCTAACCTTAGCTTGAGGGAATATGAGTTGACTCTTATTTGCTACTTGCTAATTGTCGAGTACGATGTATAGGCATGGTGACGAGTATCTATACATTGGTGTCTAGCATAATCGTGAGTCTTTATATTGCGAATATTCTGATTTTGTTGTAACTTCCATGCTTAATTGATGATTTCTATATGTTGTAAAGAGCATGTGAAGGGAATTGTGATCTTTAAACTTCGAGGAGCATTGGCTCGAGTTGTAAATAAACGGTGAAGATATATGAGATAATTGAATCCTTTGGAGCATTGGCTCAAGTGATAGAGTAAATTATGAAATGAAAGTGAAAGGAAGAGAAAGAGTTATTAAAATATACCCTTGCCGGGTCATTGTTACTTTAGATTATCTCCCTTGCTGGTATGTTGAGATTACTGTTATTATTCCCTTGCTGGGATATAATTGTTTAATTGATGTTCCCTTGTCGGGATTTCTATTTCTATTCTGTTTACTCCCTTGCCCTTGTTTGTGATTGTTGTTTGGGTGAGGAAGAGTGTTAAAGCACAAAGGGTGATGTCGTGCACTATTTTCAATTGTGAGAAAGAGTGTTAAAGCACGAAGGGTGATGTCGTGCATTGTTTTCTATTGTGAGGAAGAGTGTTAAAGCACGAAGGGTGATGTCATGCACTGTTTGCTATTGTGAGGAAGAGTGATAAAGCACGAAGGGTGATGCCGTGCACTGTATGTTGAGATTACTGTTATTGTTCCCTTGCCTGGATTTAATTGTTTAATTGATGTTCCCTTGCCAGGATTTCTATTTCTATTCTGTTTACTCCCTTGCCCTTTGTTTGTGATTGTTGTTTTGGTGAGGAAGAGTGTTAAAGCACGAAGGGTGATGCCGTGCACTGTTTTCTATTGTGAGGCAAGAGTGTAAAGCACGAAGGGTGATGTCGTGCATTGTTTGATATTGTGAGGAAAGAGTGTAAAGCACGAAGGGTGATGTCGTGCCGTACGATGTACCATTCCGTACAGATATTCATTGATTATACTATGAGGAAAGAGAGTAAAGGCACGAAGGGTGATGCCCTGCCATGATTTACATTGATTATATTATACATTGCATAGTGAGGACGAGAGTAAAAGCACGAAGGGTGATGCCGTGCAAGTTTATGATTTCTGATGCTTATTGATGTTTCGGCCTTGTTGTTCCTTTCTTTATTTGAGATTTCTTATATGAAACTGTTATCTCCCCACAGCGTGTTCACCTTCCTTTAGTGATTGATTACTTCCTATATTTCTTTTCCGTTGTATATATATATATATTCGAACTGTACAGGTTTACTTGGTAGTCCGGTGCTAGCCTCGTCACTACTTCGCCGAGGTTAGGCTAGGCACTTACTCAGCACATGGGGTCGGTTGTGCTGATACTGCACTATGTGCTCTTTTGCACAGATCCAGGTCTTGGACAGCAGCAGTAGTGCAGGATCAGGCCTTCAGTCTAGCGAGATACCAAGGTATCCCTGCAAGCGTCCGCAGGCCCGGCGTCTCCTCTATCTATAATTTCAGTCTGTTATCTCATTGTACTCGAGACAAACAGTTGTGTTTTCTTTCAGACGATTGTATTTAGTACTCTTAGTAGTTCGTGAGTATTGTGACACCAGTCTTGGTTAGAGGCTTATGTTGAATTTTCCGCATTTCTATTCAGGTTTTCTACAATGTAAGACTTCCGCTTTATTATTAAATTCCATTGTTTGCATGCGATTGCTGAAAATTGTTAAATGAGGTAACGTGTTAATGAAAAAGGTAAATAAGGTTTGGCTTGCCTAGCTTCCACTAGTAGGCGCCATCACGACTCCCGAGGGTGGGAAGTCCGGGTCGTGACACAGGTGTCGCAAATGCGACCTGAGTTTTGCAAATGCGAACCTTGAAAATGCAAGGAAATTATCTCAAAAGTGAAACCCCTACCATTCGGCTATCATGGCAAATGCGATGAATTATTCGCAAATGCGAATAGTGGACCATCGCAAATGCGATCCCTGCTATGCCCAGCTCTCATTCGCAAATGTGATCCCAGCAGACTCAAGCCAAATATCGCAAATGTGAGACCTGAAGCATATGTGCAAAACCAACAGAACTTAAACTCTATCAAACACTCAGCAACACGTCTGAAACTCACCCGATCCCCCGGGGCTCCAAACAAATATAAACATAATTCTAAAAACATAGCATGGACTCGCTCGTGTGATCAAATCATCAAAATAACATCCGAAACCACGAATCGAACCTCCGAAACACATGAAATCAACATAAAACTCAAGAACTTTTAAAAACACAACCGCGCGTCTGATTCCTATCAAATCAACTCAGAATGAAGCCAAACTTTGAGGACAAGTTCCAAATGACAAAACAGAGCTATTACAAGTCCCGAAACATAAATACAAACATGATAGCTATGAAGTCAACCTACAGTCAAACTTATCAAAATTCTAAGCCTTTAAATTACCAACTTTTGGCACACCATAAACCAAATTACGGACCTCCGATTTGATTACGGCCATACTCCCAAGTCCCAAATTACAATTCAAACCTATCGGAGTCATCAAAACATCGTTCCGAGGTCGTTTCCACAGAAGTCAAACCTCGATCAATATTTTCAACTTAAGCTTCTAAAGTGAGAATCACTCATCCAAAGTCACCCAAAAACATCCGAAAATAAAATCCGACCATGCACACAAGTTATAATACAAAATATGAAGCCACTCAATACGTCGAACCACTAAACGGAACCTTAAAGCTCAAAATGACCAGTTGGGTCGTTATGTATCTTAACATCATCATTTTCATCTACATCAACTATTTGTATCCAGTGTCAATAAGTTATACATTAAGGGGTCATTCTCCTTGCCCGGATGATAAAGGATGGTGATATCATAGTCTTTTAGTCACTCAAGCCACCTGCGCTGCCTCAAGATCCCTCTGCTTGAACAAATGCTGCAAGATGCGATGATCGGTGTAAACCTCACACGACACCCTATAAAGATAATGCCTCCAGATCTTAAGAGCATGAACTATCTCGGCCAACTCCAATTCGTGTGTAGGGTAATTCTTCTCATGGGGCTTCATCTGACGCGAAGAATATGCAATAACTCGCCCTCTTGCATCAATACATAACCCAAACCGATGCGTGAAGCATCACAATACACAGTATACATCCCTGAACCGGAAGGCAACATTAATACCGGTGTTGAAGTCAATGTGGTCTTAAGCTTCTGAAAGCTCACCTCAAAATCATTGGACCATCGGAACGGAGCACCCTTCTGGGTCAATCTGGTCAAAGGTGTTGCAATAGATGAGAAGCCCTTCACAAATCAATGATAATAACCTGCTAGCCCCAAGAAGCTCCTAATCTCAGTCGTTGTGGTGGGACGAGGCCAACTCCGAACTGCCTCAATCTTCCTGGGATCTACCTTAATACCCTCGCCTAATACAACATGCCCCAAGAATGCCACTGAATCTAACCAGAACTCACACTTGGAGAACTTAGCATATAGCTTTTGTTCCCACAAGGTTTGAAGAACCACCCTCAAATGTCGCTCGTGCTCCTCCATGCTACACGAGTATATCAAAATATCATCAATGAAGACAATGACAAACGAATCAATATACAGCCTGAACACCCTACTCATCAGATCCATAAACGTAGACGGGGCGTTAGTCATGACATCACTAGAAACTCATAGTGGCCATATCTACTCCGGAAAGCCATCTTCGGAACATTTGAATCGCGAACTTCAACTTATGGTATCCCGATCTCAAGTCGATCTTAGAGAATACCCTGACACCCTGCAACTGGTCAAACAAATCATCAATACCCGGCAAAGGGTGCTTATTCTTAATGGTAACTTTGTTCAACTGGTGGTAATCAATGCACATCCGCATAGTCCCATCTTTCCACTTTACGAACAACATCGGTGCACCCTAAGGTGACATACTCAGTCTGACAAACCTCTTTGCTAGAAACTCCTCAAGTTGTTCCATCAATTCCTTCAACTCTTTGGATCCATGCGGTACGGTGGAATAGAGATAGGCTGAGTACCTAGAGCCAAATCAATACAGAAATCGATATCACTATCTGATGGCATGCCTAATAGATCGGAAGGAAACACATCGGAGAACTTTCAGACCACAGGCACTGAATTAATCGTTGGAGTCTCTTTAGTAGTATCCTGAACATAATATAGATAAGCCAAATAACCCATCTCACCCATGTGTAGAGTCTTCATAAAAGAGATAATCCGACCAGGTGCACTGACAAACAAACCCTTCTACTCCAATCTAGGCAGCTCTGGCATCGCCAAGGTAACAGTCTTGGCTTGTCAATCAAGGATGGAATGATTTGGAGACAACCAATACATGCCCAGGATGACCTCAAAGTCGGTCATATCAAGCAACAGAAGCTCCGCTCTAGTCTCATAACCACAGAAAATAACAATGAAGGACCGTTAGATCTGATCCACAACAACAGAATCGCTTATAGGAATGGGCACATAAACAGGAGTACCCAAGGACTCACGAAAACACACAGGAAATAAGAAAACAGAGATGACACATACGAATATGTAGACCCTGGATCAAATAGTACTGAAGCATCCCTACCGCAGACAGAAATAATACATGTGATCACGGCATCTAAGGCCACTGTATCTGGTCTGGATGGGAATGAATAGAACCTAGATAGAGCACTAACTGGATGGCCTCCACCCGACTAGCCTATACCTGGCTAGACTCCACCTGTCTGGCCTCCACCTCTAGGACAGCCCTTACCCATCTGCCCTCCGCCTATGTGCAGTCGGACGACTGGTGCGGCAGTTGGTGCTGTAATCATGGGCTAATGACCCTGCTGCACTGCCTTGCCCTATAGCCTGGGGCAGAACCTCCTCATGTGACTTAGATTCTCGCACTTGAAACAACTTCTCAATACAGCAGACTGTTGGCCTGAAGTCTGACCCTGATGGCCTGAATACCCACTGGAGGAACCTTGAATAACTGGTGGACAGTAGGAGCTTTCTGGAATGGCACTGAAATAGGGTAGCACTGGAGCACCACGATAAGGCGGCGGTGCTAGATATGTGGGCTTTCTAGGTTGACCTCTCCCAAACTGACTTCTGCTTTAGACGGAGCACCACTAAAGCCTCCAGAATAACAGAACCTCTTGTGCCGTGGCATCTGCTCTCGAACACCCTCGATCCTCCGAGTTATCTCCACAACTAGCTCGTAAGAAGTCCCCATCTCAATCTCCTGGGCTATAGTGGCCTGGACACTAGAGTGCAAACTTGCAACAAACCTCTGCACTCTCTCTGCATCAGTAGGAAGTATCATAAGTGCATGGCGAGACAACTCATAGAATCTCGCCTCATAGTCGGTCAGTGATATCTAACCTTTCTGGAGCTTCTCAAACTGAAACCGCAACTCTTCCCTCTGAAAGGGTGGAATATACCTATCTAGACAGGTACGTGCGAACTGGTCCCAAGTCAAGGGAGGAGACCTTGCTGGTATGCCGGGTAGATATGACTGCCACCACCTACGGGCCCTGCCATGCAGCTGGAAAGTAGTAAAGTCCACCCCGTGGGACTCCAATTTCCTCAAATTGTGCAGTCTGTCCATGCACCGATCAATAAAGTCCTGGGGATCCTCATGTCGCTCACCTCCAAAGACAGGATGGTGTAGCCTAGTCCATCTATCCAATAGCTTCTGCGACTTGTCGACCGCAGCTGATCTAGGCTCAGGTATAGCTGTTGCCACTAGATGGGCTCCGCCCACGGGTAGTGCACCCAGGGTTTGATACACGGTAGCTACATGCCCAGAAGCCTGAGTTGTAGGGTTCTGTGCACCCCCTCTCGCCTGAGATGTGGCTGGGTCTGCTGGAAATAAACCAACCTGAGTCATAGTATCCATGAACTGTGGCATACGGTCCATGACCTCCTGGAATCTCGGTGCGGACATAAAATCCATCGGGGTTGGCTCTGCTGTAGGCACCTCACCCTGCTCCTCGATAATAGGATCCTCTACTGGATCCACTAGTGGTGCAACTGAAGAAACTCTAGGACGCCTGATCCTCTACCTCGGGTTGGAGCCCTCCCTTGGCCTCTGCCTTGGCTTCTAGCAATAGGGGGAGCAGCTCCTCCATGGTCGGGAACATCTGTTGCGCGCGTTCTCACCATCTGTGAGAGAATAAGAGAAAGATACTTTGTACCACATCAACTGCACAATAGGATATGAAGAAAAAGTAGTTTCCTAACACCCTATAGCTTCTCGAAGATAAGTACGGACGTCTCCTCACCTATCCGCAAGACTCTATTAGACCTTATTATAACTTCTGAGACCTGCACGAACCTAGTGCTTTAAACCATGTTGTCACTACCCAATTTCTCTTATAGGCCGTGATGGCGCCCAATGTTGCCGCTAGGCAAGCCAATCAGTGAATTAATCATGCAATGTTTCTTTCTAATAAATTTCCAAGTAATTAAATTTCATTTATTAATAAGATAGGAAGTAGACCACCTAATAAAGTAAGCAAAGACTAATGAGTGAGCAAAAGCAGTGAAATAATTACTTCCAAAACTACAAAGTCTACTAGTATGTGTGCCAAGACCTGGTATCACAAGTGTATGAGCAACTAGCAGACTATACAAAACTCTAGCTATTGTCTGAAATAAAGTAAACAGAATATACATACAAAAAAAAAGACTGTAAGTGCTGCAGAACGGCTCAGAAAGCAGCTCACCACTAGGCCTCGGGGTAACGGTGCTACACTCTGGTATGACTGCCAGATGCACCTGCCTCAGATCTTGCACGATTAGTGCAGAAGTGTAGCGTGAGTACATAAACAACATGTACCCAGTAATCCGAAACAATCCGAAACTAGTCAAATGCTATATAAATTAATCAATACACGTTCAAAAGCTAATAATCTAACTATTAGAGTAATTACTCAATCCCAATTGGAAAATTCCTAAAATTCACCCGCAGGCCCATGTGCCCAGATTCCGAAAATTTTCAAAGATAATTGTTACCCATAACCTTACGAATTCAAATATATAATTTTCATCCCATTCCATAATCATTTTCGTGGTTAAATCTCATTTTTATCAATACCTTGGTATTTTAACTAAACCCAAAATTTTCATAATTTTTCATGTTAAAATCCACCCATAATCTATATATTTAACTTGCATTGTATAGAAATTACTTACCTCCAATATCTAGGTGAAATCCCTCTCTAAGAAGCTCCAAAATCGCCCAAGAGGGGAAACAAATGTGTCAAAATGGCCTAAGTCCCGTATTAAATAAACCTCACTGCCTCCAGCACTTTCGCTTCTGTGGCTCAATGGACGCTTTTGCGGCTCCACATCGGCGGAAGGATCATCGCAGATATGGCTCTCCCTCAGTTGGCCTACTTCCGCATCAGCGGACAACTAGCCCGCTTCTGCGGGACCGCTGCTGCGACACGCTTGCCGCACTTGTGGCTTTGGCCGCTTATGCGGTTGCTTCCATCACACATGAGCTTTCGCAGGTGCAGACCATGCTCCGCATCTGTGATCTCTGGGCAGCCCACGCTGGGCCACTTCTGCAGCTGTTGACTCACTTCTGTGAGCTCGCACCTGTGGCTGGCCCTCTCCAGAACTCTGATGCTTCAGCTATTCTTCCCAAGTCAAAATGAGTTTCGTGCTTTGTCTGAATAGCATCTGGGGGGCCCGAGGCCCCGTCCAAACATACCAACAAGTTTATAATCATGATTCAGACTTTCTCGAACCCTCAGAACACAGGAAACAACACCAGAACTAAGAATCACACCCCAAACCAAAACGAATCAACTTGTGAACTTCAAGTTCTTCTAACTTATTCCGAACATACTGAATCATACTTAAACTACTCGGAATGACACCAAATTTTGCGTGCGAGTCTTAAATCACTATACAGAACTATTCACAAGCTCGGAATCCCATATGGACCTCAATAACACTAAAATATACTCCAAACCAAATTTAAAGAACTTTAAAACCTTCAATGAGCCAACTTTCAGCATTAAGCGCCGAAACGCTCCTGGGTCAAAATCTGATCCGAACATCCGCCTAAGTCCAAAATCATCATATAAACCTATTGAGACCATCAAATCCCGGTTCCGAGTTTGTTTACTCAAAACATTGACTCAAGTCAAACTTTGCCCTTTTTAGCCAACATTAAGGAACCAAGTTTCTGATTTCAACCCGAACCCTTTCAAACCCGAACCAACCATCCCCGCAAGTCATAAAAAAGTAAAAGCACATACTGGGATCATATTTAGGGGAATGGGGTTCTCGAAACTAAAACAATCGGTCGGACCATTACATTACATATCCTAAACCTCTTTTCAATTAAGTCCAAATCCTTCTTAGTCTAGTACTGTTAAATCCCACAGTCTCACCCAACCTAAACAACTTTCAACAAAATTACTTTTACATCTAATGAAACAAATATTCTCTTTATAAGTTTAATTAATTCGATCTAAGACTCGAGGCATTAAGCTAATAATAAGGCTAGAAAACAAATCATCACCTCATTTAAAGATAGATTATTACATGACTATAAACAAAGAAACGAAGAAAAGTACGTAGCATTATAAAAATTGGTCAAAGTAGTAAAATAGACATTGTATTGATTGAATCCAAACTTTAGAATTTTTGCTACCCAATAATCGAGCCGAGGAAAATGACCCTGCCTTTGTATTGAATCTGAGCTTTTGAGTTTTATAGCAGGAAAATCTCGAAGCAAACAAGACCCAGACAAGACCTCGACAGACAAAACTCAAACCTCGATGGCACAATAGACTTTGGATTCGACCTCTTCGAACTCCTTTTAAATTAAGTTGAGTTTGGGTTGGAGATGAAGCTGGATTTTGGTGTATTTTGGAGTGAGTTTATAGCTGGGTTTGGGATGGATTTTTGGTGGGGAAAATGGCTGATTTTCGGGTTCTTACATGGTTGCCTTTTTTTGTACGAATTTATGGATATTTAGAACTAGTTTAGGTGTAAATGTGAGATAAAGAAGAATAAGAAGAGCTATTTGTTGCCCAGAAGAAAAAGAAGGAGGCGCTCCTATTTTCTTAGCTTCTCTCAAGGTTCTTTTTGTTTCAGCTTTCCCCTCTTTAGCTCTCTGTCCCTATATCCCTTTTTTGTCTCTCGTTTCTTTATAGCCCCCACCCTTTTTCGTGTGTTCTCTCCTACTCTATGTGTAATTTGGCTATTATATAGTAGCGATAATTCTTGGGGAGAAAGTTTTATGTTCAGCTCCTTGGCCATGCTAATGTGTGTGAAGGAATCATCAAAAAGGAAGTGGGACCTCAGGAAATTCCATGTAAAGTGCCTAGAGTATGAGTGATATGTGCAAATAATGGAAAAATCTAGTGAACATAAAGTGCACGGTGTGCGCAATTTTTGAGATAAAGTGACGTGAAGGTTGATTTTCATGTGCCCATTCCCTAATCCCTATTCCTTTTTTCCTTGTTGATTTCCTTTAGAGGGTAATAAATTAAATACTACTACAATTAAATTAAAGTAGCAAGATAAAAAAATTAATTACTTAATATTTATTTGTTGAAAGTTTGAAAATTAAACTAGCCTAGATGAAAAATATATATTTGAAAA
Organism: Nicotiana knightiana; assembly: GCA_005239525.1. Lineage (NCBI taxonomy): Eukaryota > Viridiplantae > Streptophyta > Magnoliopsida > Solanales > Solanaceae > Nicotiana > Nicotiana knightiana. The sequence goes on from ML413350.1 coordinate 65,164, forward strand.
CTTTTCTATCTTTTGTAACTACAAAATAAAACTAATAACTAAAAGCATGACTATTTTTGTTGATTCTTAATTTTATTAAATAAAACCTATAAAAGGGTGAAATAAAAAACTAAAATATCAAGATTAATCTTAAAGATATCTAAATGCAAAAGTGATGAAAAAAATCTTAATATGGTCAAAATTAGGTGCTCACGGTATGCCCCTCTTTGCTTGGAAATATGAAGAGTTTTCAGAAAAAGACAAGGTGAGCCATATGACTAATTTTTTACCATATCGTTATTAAAAAGGGAAGAAACAAAGAATAAAAAAGAAGAGAGTGCAACCGAGTCCCGATTTTGGACAGCCTACATATCCCGGGTTATAAGGGAATCAAGTCGCGTGTAGTTCAAGGAGAGTAATGGAATGGTGAGTTGCAAAGTCGAGTGAGGTTCCTCGAGGCTCCGGTCCGTGGTCTTGTTATTACATCAAAAGTAAAATCAAAAGAAACTAAACAAGCCTATCAGATATGGGTCACACGATTCCTATCTATAAGTCTTCTAAAACTTGATCTTGAGTCTTGACTGGTTCTTCACGCAGACTCTGATCTGAACCTTGATGCTTGATAGCTGCAGGTGTTAGTTCATTCTTCTAAGGCTTCTTCTGATCAAAACGGGAAATGCAATGCTTGTGATTTCAGTCATTTCTTGAGCAGTCCACATCTTTTCATATGCTTCTGCATTTTGGATTCACTTCTCTTTCTTTTCTTTTCTTCTAGATTGAGACTTCTTCCTTTGGTCATATCGAACCTTCTGCCTCGAGTTAAAACCTGCTCAGACACCAAAACAAACAAATGAACGAAATGTCCAAGTTTTCACAAGGAAAATTTCGTGAGTTATTGTAACAAAATTCTAAATTACTTCTTTAATAAAAGCAATAAAGTGTCGGGAATGGTGTACCCTGAAGAGATCATGATTTTTGTTTTTGGTGCGGGGTGGTGTTCCCTTATTGCCAAAATGATATTTCAACTAAAGATTGGTTTAACTTATGTTGGGGAAATGCGACGAGGGAATGGTGTACTTTATATTAGCAAAGATCTCATGGAATGGTGTACCCTGCACTTAAGATCAACTCAACTAGGAAGTGGTATACCCTACGTTGAAAAATACAGCTAGGGATTGGTGTACCCTATACTGATAAAAACTAAGGAATGGTGTATCCTATATTTGGAATGATATCAGGGAGTGGTGTACCCTGCACTTCAGCTCAATCAAACAGTAATGATATCAGGGAATAATGTACCCTGCATTTAAGATTAACTAGTAATGATATCAAGGAGTGGTGTACCCTGCATTTAAGCTCAACTCAACTAGGGGGTGGTGTACCCTATGTTGGAAAACAGAGCTAGGGATTGGTGTACCCTATATTGGTATGGATACTAGGGAGTGGTGTGCCCTATCTCTAAAATATCATCAACTATGGAGTGATGTACCCTATGTTAAAAACGCAGCTAGGGATTGATGTACCCTATACTGGCAAGAAGACTAGGAGTGGTGTATCCTATGTCTAAAATATCATTAACTAGGTAGAGAGTGGTGTACCCTATGTTGGAAAATATAGCTAGGGATTGGTGTACCCTATACTGGTAAGAAGACTAGGGAATGGTGTACCCTATGTCTAGGAATCATCATCTAGGGATTGGTGTATCCAAAGTTGGAAATTGCAGCTAGGGAATGGTGTACCCTATGCCAGCATACGACTAAGGTTTTATTTTTGTTGAGAAAAATATTTTTTTATAAAACAAATTGTCTTAAAGCTTATTTCCTGAGGGCACGAACAATTTTGTTTTAATAAGATCTAGACTACTCTCTTTTTATTTTTAAATTATCCTAGGAGAAAATTCTTCAGACCAGGATTTTTTATCTTAGGAGAAAGATACATCAGACTAGACTTCTATCTTAGGAGAAAGGTTCATCAGACGAAGATTTCTAATCCTAGGAGAAAATTTATCAGACTAGATGTCACGACCCCAAATCAATATAGGCCGTGATGGCGCCTATCATGAATCTAGGTCAGCCAACAACTGAGAGTAACACACAAAACCGTCTGTTTAATATCACAAGTCAAAGTAATTCATTTAAGGTTCCTGTTTCAAAGATATAATTAACAGCAGTAATACCACAAAAATCAAATCTAACCACAACCCAGCACCCGGATACAACTGTCATGAGCATCTAAAGAGATATATACAATATCTTATAACAAGCCCCTACTAGTACAATCTGGAGAATACTAGAAATCTACGAACTAAGAAAGGAAAGAAGGCCAGCTGGGGTCGCCGAACAGCTACCTCTATCCTCGAGAAAACTCCGGGCAAGGGAGAAATCAGCTAACGCTCAGATCTGGTAACTGGAACTGCACACAAAGGTGCAGGGAGTAACATGAGTACGCCAACTCAGTAAGTAACCAAAATAACTAAAGACTTGAGTGTAGTGACGAGCATTTAAAAGTGATAGTTTCATAAAAACATGTTCCAGTGAAAACAAATAGAGTAATCAAAAGACTACATTTACCAAATACTTTACAAACTCCAGTTACCCTTCTAAACTTGCATAAAACATTAACTCAACATCTATTAAAGAGACTCAGTGTAAAATGAGTGAAAGACAATGATCTCATAATTTATAGCCGCTCGGAAACAATATCACTCATACGTAAGGTCTCTCAGTCGCTCGTGACCTCTCTATCAGTACCCAATGCNTGCGGCGTGCAGCCCGACCCATATAATATATGTCGCGGCATGCTGCCCGATCCATAATTAATCCTCACAACTCGGCTCTCGACCTCACTCAGTCATCCTCTCGAGCCACTCGGGAAACTCATCCCAACATCACGGGACTCAACCCCAAATACCTTACAGTATTCTAAAACATTGTGGTAATAGTGAAATAGCAACAAGTAATAAACATGACTGAGTTCACAAATTTTCTATCAAAAATAGTGTGAGAATAGTGTAAAAATACCCCTGGGGGTCTAAACAGATCG
>ML413350.1:68263-75763 GCA_005239525.1 Nicotiana knightiana
TCCAACGTGGCATACTTCCATAATATAATATAAACCTAAAAAATACAGGACATTTTATGATTTCAAATCAAATACGCGGCATAATAGTCGTCGCGGGACGGACCAAGTCACGATCCCTACCGGTACACGCACACGCGCTCGTCACCTAGCATGTGCGTCACCCCATTTACCAAAACAAAGTGAAATACCGGCGTTTCATACCCTCGGTCTAGTGTTACAATCGTTACTTACCTCAAACCGGTCTGAAAACTACTCCACGATGCTCTTGACCCTCGAATCGGCTCCCAAATGCTCGGAGTCTATCAAAATCATATTAATAACATCAAAATATGCTAGGAAGATGAAACCCATCCGAAAACTATCAAAATTGGGCACAATTCCCGAATTGGCCAAACCTGACCCCCGGGCCTATGTCTCAAAATTCTATAAAAATCTGATCACAAGAATTCTCATCCTTTCCCGAGTCTATACATATAAAATTTACCAAAATCCGACCTCAATTGCCCATCCAAATCATCAAAAGAAATTCCCAAATTTTTTCTCCCATTTTTTCCCCATTTCCACTTTAATTCCTCAAATTACATGATCAAAACCAAGGCTAAATCATGAAATTAACCCAAATGTGATTGAAGAACACTTACCTCAAGAACTCTACTGAAAATCTCTTCAATTTCCTCCTTCTCCCGAGCTCTCTAATGGACTTNTATACAATATCTTATAACAAGCCCCTACTAGTACAATCTGGAGAATACTAGAAATCTACGAACTAAGAAAGGAAAGAAGGCCAGCTGGGGTCGCCGAACAGCTACCTCTATCCTCGAGAAAACTCCGGGCAAGGGAGAAATCAGCTAACGCTCAGATCTGGTAACTGGAACTGCACACAAAGGTGCAGGGAGTAACATGAGTACGCCAACTCAGTAAGTAACCAAAATAACTAAAGACTTGAGTGTAGTGACGAGCATTTAAAAGTGATAGTTTCATAAAAACATGTTCCAGTGAAAACAAATAGAGTAATCAAAAGACTACATTTACCAAATACTTTACAAACTCCAGTTACCCTTCTAAACTTGCATAAAACATTAACTCAACATCTATTAAAGAGACTCAGTGTAAAATGAGTGAAAGACAATGATCTCATAATTTATAGCCGCTCGGAAACAATATCACTCATACGTAAGGTCTCTCAGTCGCTCGTGACCTCTCTATCAGTACCCAATGCTCACACTCAGTACTCTCACTCAACAGGTACCATGTATCCACACAAACTGTTGTGGCATGCAGCCCGATCCACATAACATATGTTGCGGCGTGCAGCTCGATCCAAATAATATATATGTATATATATATATATATNAACGTGTCACTAGGACCGCGTTCACATAGAACATTCCAACATGCCCGTAATTTTACTCTATGCAAACGCACCAAAAGCCACACGAACGCACTGCTCAACCCCCTAAGGCATTCGCGAACGCACAGGCCAATGGGCCTGGGGTCCTCAGATGCCTTTTACTCTATGCGAACGCACCCAATCCCCCGCAAAAGCATATAACAAATACCCTCCGCACCTCAATCCCCCTATGCAACGCGAGACCACCTCCTCGAACGCATAAGGTAAAACTTTATGCAGCAAATACACACCAGAACAGCTACTTCCAAAAGCCAAAAATCACTCCGTTAACAACCTGAAACTCACCCGAGGCCCTCGGGACCTCAATCAAACATACCAACACATCTCATAACCTCATTCAAACTTAGTCCAGCCTTTAATATACCAAAAACAACGCAAAAACTCTAAATTTACCTCGGGTTCAAGCCTATGAACTTTGAATTTTCGCCAATGATGCTGAAACCAACCAAAACACGTCTGAATGACCTGAAAATTTGCACACACATCCAAAATGACACTACGAACTTGCTCCAACTTCCGAAATTCCATTCCGACCCCGATAACTAATTTTCTACTGCCGACCGGAAATCGCCAAAAACTCAATTTCGCCAATTCAAGCCTAATTCTACTCCGGATATCAAAACCACATTCCTAACACACTCCTAAGTCCCAAATCACCTAACGAAGCTATCCGAACCATAAAATATACATTCCGAGGTCGTTTACCAATAAGTCAACTCCCAGTTAACTTTTTGAACTATTAGGCCAATTTAAGAGACTAAGTGCCTCAATTCTCACCACGACCACTCTGAACCCCAACCAACCGACCCCAACACATCATGAACGTACTAAGAAAGGCATGACAAAGCAGAAATAGGAATAACATGTCTAATTCCACGGAATGATCGGTCAGGTCGTTACACTAGATTTTCTTATCTTAGGAGAAAGATTTATCAAACTAAGACTTCTATCTTAGGAGAAAGGTTCATCACACTAAGACTTCTATCTTAGGAGAAACTTTCATCAGACTAAGACTTTTATTATCTTAGGAGAAAATTCATCAGACTAAGATTTCTAATCCTAGGAGAAAATTCATTAGACTAGGTTTTCTTATCTTAGGAGAAAGATTCATCAGACTATGACTTTTATCTTAGGAGAAAGGTTCATCAGACTAAGACTTGTATCTTAGGAGAAAGGTTCATCAAACTAAGACCTTTATCCCAGGAGAAAGATTCATCAGACTAGGGTGTTTTATCTTGGGAAAAAGATTCATCAGACTAAGACGTTAATCCTAGGAGAAAATTCATCAGACAAAGATTTTTATTGGAAGTAAAGATCCATAAAACTAGGATGCATTACCCTAGGAGGAAAATGTGAAGAGAAATGACATGATTTTATCCATATTAGAAAGACAAATAAAGGCAAAGATTTGAGAAACTTCCCTTTGTCAGCTCTTCTCTTCTTTTTCTTTTATTTATTTTTTTTTTTTCATTTTTTCATCCTCTTTTTTCTTAACCACTTTCCTTGCACTCCTTTGTTCCTGTTTCAAACAAAGAAAAATTTTGTGAGTTTCAAAATTGGTGGTCGGTTTGTGGCCTTGATATGTGTTTGGCAGCTTGACTTTGTGATCATCCTACTTTGGAAGACCGACTACATTGGTAGTTAGCCGCACTGATAGGAGACTTTATTGTTGCTTTCAAGAGACTTTTGCTTTGTATCAACCCTGATTTTTCATACCCAGTATCATTTGTATTTGTGGCTCAATCAGCTTTATCTCAAAAAAAAGATTTCTTTTCTTAGATAACCTTTTCTGATATCTTGAATGTCTTTTGCTTTTGGAGCAATTTGTCTGTCATAGAGAATCAAAATTGGTAAGTGCCTTTGGCATGTTATGCACACTTCATAGTCCTTGTTTAGTACTACAGAGAGTCCCTAATTAACCTTAAGGTTATCTTTGCTTGCTTTAGCCAAGTAAACTAACAAGAGTCTTTTGTGGGGGAGCCTTTGCACGAATCCTCAAGGCATGTTGACTGTAACGACTGAGTGTGCTGACTAAATTTACTTTATGCAACTAAAAAGCTGGTAGCATATTTTGAAATCATTTCTTGCTTGTTTTGACAAGGACTGAGTCATAGTGAAGGATACAATGATGCAAAGAAACAATATTACAAGAAATGTCCTTGTCGGGAAAGACAGAAGGAGGAGTTTTTTTCTTTTTTTTTTCAATAACCAGCCTTAATGATCATGATATACATTTGGACTCAACGTCCTGATATATCAAACTGATCTAATCTTTCCTTTTACCATTCCTATGACCTTTGAAGTTGCGCTTGTTTGTGGTAATTTTTTGCTCACGACTCACTTTCGACTAGTGGTGCCCCAAGGGATTTTCACCAACAAGTCTCTCCCATTTATTTATATCTACTTATCGTTGCCTTACAGTGCCCGTGAAGGTCTTCGCTAGTAAGACTCTCTCATTTTTCTTTTTCTTTTTCTTTTACTTTCCTTTTTTTTTTGCTGTCTTATGTGAGCAACTTGACAGTGTTCCATGTCGTGTGACAATTGTTGCTCGTTGCATGCGTCTCTTGGCATTCTTGAAGGCTGATCAGGAGACCTTTATTTGGAAGGTTTTTGGATAGGTTTGGAAAAAAAGCACGGCATAAGGCTCAAAATAGACTTAAAATGAGGGGGTTGTAGACTTACAGCTCTTGGAATCGACTCTTTCAAAAGTGAAATAAAATCTTTGCCCCAATTTCAGATACTAGGGATGTTTTAGAAAAAAAAATTCATTTTTCTTTTTTGTTTTGACTCTTATTTGATTGGAACGAACCGTATAAGGCTACGTACGTATCCTTTTATAAAAGAATCAGATCAAACGTAGTTCAAACATCTGACCTAACTATTATCATTCTTTTTGTTTTTTATTTCATCTTCTTTTTTTTCTCTTGTTTTCAAAATAAGTTGCCTCAGCTTCTATTTTTTGGGGGCATAGACCTTCGACTGTTCTTTTTTTTTTTCACTTGAACTTTCTAAAAGTTGTCCCTTTTTTTATCTAAAACAGAAACAAAGTATTTGTAATGTCTTTCAAAGTGTAACTAATATAATTTTGACGATTACATAGCCCCTAGTACCAAAATCGAGTAATAGATACTCAATAATGGTTAGTGCATTTTGAACTAACATGAAATCGGCAAGTAGATCTATTTGTGTAGTATTACACTCATGGGTAAAACTAGCCCGATCAATACTGTTGATGCATAAGATTCACACTGTCCAGTGTAGCAACCTGTGCAGATTCCCTGCTTAGTGTAAGCACATTTTTGCTCCAGTATTAACCCAAGTTGTATTGGTGGGTAGCTCAAGTAATCTCGATCAATATGTCCTCTATGTTGTATATAGATAGTAGAATACCATAGCAGCAGATCTGTCAGCCTGAAGTCACACGCACCTAAAGATTTTTGCATGACCCTCCTTTTACGTGCAGTAGTTTTCCTCCAAATTTCGGAACTGATCCTTGCTTGTAACCTTGATGTCCCAGCATATACACAGAGGTATGACGTCCCTAAATGCCGATGTAGTTGGAAATTCTCCCCTATTAATGTTAGTAAACTGTATTTGTAAAATAATTCTGGACATAATAAAATAATATTCAAACAGAAATGTAAACGAAATAAAAATCAATTCGAGCCCACTGAATTCACAGTGTTTCCTTAAGGAATTTAATCTCCTCCTAGTACCCACGGTTATGGATTATTTCCTCCCACGATAGAACGAATTACACACTGGTGTAGTGGTACTTCAAACCCCAGTGTTTCAGCGATCACAAAGTTCGGTAGCAAATCGCACTTATTGTTGCTTTCTTTGAAGTTAAAATATGCAGAAGAAAGGAGGAGAAATCAGAAATTCGTACGGAAAATCTGAGAGAATGGAATTGTATTTATAGTCAAAGTTGGGCTGAAATCTGAAGAGGTGCAACTCTTCAGAATGGCTGTTTTTGCAATACTGTCATAGCATAAATACCATAACACCAACGGCTATTTACTCAATAATAAAGAGGAAATATTGAAGAGAGTAGTTAATTTTCTGATACAAAAACAGAAAACTGAAAATTGGATAATTGAATTGGATTTAATATTAATAATTTTGTTATTAAAACAAATATTTAATAACATTTCTGTTAATATTTACTATTAACAAATAAATTTGGTCCAAAAATTAATCAATCGATCAATCATTTGACCAAATCCGAATCCGAATCCGAAGTTGAAGCCGAGCTGAGTGAGCGAGTGACGACGACGACGGCGCGAGTCTTGCTTTCTTCCCAACTCTTTATGAGTTAGAAGAAGAGAAATTGTTTATATACCCATCAAAAACCTTTTCCTCTTCCCATGTGGGACAATCAAGGAGGGAAACTCAAATATTACTCAAATATTTGATTTTCCCCTCTATTTCCCATTCATCCTATTTTAAGCATTAATAGCTTAAAACCTAACAATTCCCCACATGAATGGGGAATGGCTATATCACGAAGTATGCATGAAAAATTGTGTGATTCGCAAGCAAGGATTAGTTGCATCTGGATAAGTAGGTTTCCTTTTGAACTTTCCGTAGTGAACTTACGTCGGATATACTTGATCAATCGGTAGATTTGATATCTTTGAACCGTCGAACTTTGGTGTATATCTAGACAATTATAAGTCACACAACCAACCCTTAACCATCTTTGGTTCTCATTGTTGTGTTCGTTTCAGCCATGAACACCGCCTGGTTTCATAAGTGCATAGAGAACTGGCCTTGCAAAATTCTCCTTGAAGCGGCTAACACTTCACACTTACATAGGTGATTCTTAAACGTGTCATCCCGTAGATACACTATTTGATTTACCCCGTATCAAATTCAGAAATCATTAAAAAGCCTTAATGTTTTATCCTTGGTACTGAACATTGTCTCATCACGAAAATGGACCAAAAGTTTAGTTGACAATGTTGAACCATCATTAATGACTTTGTTTGATCTCCTTGAACCTAGATCTTGGGATCTCCAGTCTTCTAGGTAGAGTTACCGCCACTATGACTTGTCCTCGGCCATAGTCCCATTCCTCTTGATGATTTCTCAACTACCTCTCTTGTTAGGCCTTTTGTAAGTGGATCTGACACATTATCACTTGACTTTACATAGTCAATCGTGATAATTCCTCTAGAGAGTAATTGCCTAACGGTTTTATGTCTTCTTCGTATATGACGAGATTTACCGTTATACATAACGTTCCCAGCCTTTCCAATTGCCGCTTGACGATCGCAATGTATGCATATTGGCGCCAACGATTTGGGCCAAAATGGAATGTCTTCCAAGAAATTCCGGAGCCATTCAGCTTCTTCACTGGCTTTATCTAAGGCTATGAACTCAGCCTTCATTGTAGAGCGGGCAATACAAGTTTGTTTGGACGACTTCCAAGATACCGCTCCTCCACCAATAGTGAATACATATCCACTTGTGGACTTGGAATCAGTTGATCCGGTGATCCAATTTGCATCACAGTATCCCTCTATGACCGCAGGATATTTCCTATAGTGCAAAGCAAAGTCTTGGGTATGTACTAAATACCCCAAAACTCATTTCATTTCCATCCAATGAGATTGACCTTTATATCTCGTATATCGACTCAATTTACTTATAGCACAAGCTATATCTGGTCATGTATAATTTATGATGTACATTAAGCATCCCAACACACGAGCATAATCCAATTATGATAAGCTTTGGCCTTTATTCTTTGCTAATGCAAGACTCATGTCAATTGGAGTCTTTGCAACTTTAAATCCCAAGTTCTTGAATTTTCAAGTACTGTCTTAATATAATGAGATTGTGACAATGCCAGACCTTGAGAAGCCTTATGGATCTTAATTCCCAGAACTAAATTAGAAACTCCCAAGTCTTTCATATCAAACTTGTCAGTTAGCATACGCTTAGTCGCATTTATGTTGGCAATGTCATTACTCATTATCAGCATATCATCCACATATAAGCAAACAATGACTATGTGATTTGGAACATTTTTAATGTACACACATTTATCACATTCATTTATTTTAAAACCATTTGACAACATT
>ML413350.1:80763-89731 GCA_005239525.1 Nicotiana knightiana
AATAATAAGGCAAGATACATAAACATTTTCTGCAAAGCAGAAACCAACGTTAGTGAAAATGTCCTCCTTCTTTTCCTTCTCCATTTCATTGATCCTTGATATATTCCAATTCAAAAAAATGGGCAGCCCGCTCATATCCAGCCTTCCATTTGTATATGTGCAGTCCAAAACAAGATTGTCCATTTCTATTTCCTCATTACGCATTGCTGATTCCCAGATTTTTTTCCTTGATTGTGCCTGTCATAGATACTCCCTCAGGGGAATGGGCACTAAGTACCACCCATTGAGTTTGTATCAAATGATAGGGAATGTACACATTAACATTTCCTGCAAAAGACAATGTTAGTATAAAAACCTCATGTGTTCTTCTTTTTCTTGTTTGACCTCTCCTCTCCCCCTCCTAACTTCTTGCAACTCTTACTCGTATGTATGGACATTGCATCTTATCATTATTCAACAATCTTCTTCCATTAGTATCCAAATCTCCAAAGCAATGGAATTCTATAGGACCAGTATCGAAGGCATAGTTTGCAAGATGATCTGCTAAACTATTACCTTCTCTAAGAGTGTATGCTATTATGACATTGCATCTTGCCATCAGCTCCTTGATCTCCTCCACATACACTGTAATAGACCATGGAACCTTCCACTCCAGTTACTACATTCTTAAGCACTATTGAATCCTTGTGAATATCGATCAGCACAAAAGCATAATCAATGCAGAACCTTAAAGCTTCAAGCATTGCTCTTGCTTCAGCTTCAGAATTTGTCCCTTCCTGAATCTCCTTACCACATGCATATATTACATCTCCATCTTCATTTCTCAATACAAAGCCAATAGAACTTCTCCCTGAATTACCCCTAGAAGCTCCATTTGTATTTACCTTCACCCATCCTGACTTTGGACATTCACATACCACCTTAGTAACCTTCAACTTAGGCGTATGCTTCTCCATCATATCTATCATTTTTGGCCTTGCCCCAATTTGTACTCTTGGGGTGTGGACTTTTTTTTCAATTTTTTTTTTTTACTTTTAACTTTGAACTTAATTCCAAAAGAGGGTGGTCAAAGAAAATAACAGGCTCAAAAGAGGTAATGAAGGATATAAAGTATTTGGATAGCAGAAATAGTGCCTACCAACCTCGAGAATGCCAAACATAGTATTCATCCGCGATCACAACATTGAGGAACATGTTTGTCTTCTTGGTGTGTCATGGTCTAAAGACACTTTTCATCCATTAATGTCGAACTTTCCACCAAGCTTCAATTGATTATTCCTTAAACCCTATCTTCACAATGATTTTAAGGTAAAGATCATTAACCTCTACGGGTATGACTATTCTAGTTCCACGTGAATCTTGCTCGAGCTTAATTCCAAAGTGTTTCGATTCTTTATTCATCCTCAAAAGTGTCTTGTTCTTAGTTATCCAGTTCAAGACTAACTCAGTTTTCTATGATCTGGCCAAAAACTCTGCATGCATGTCATGTCACTAGAACTAGTGAGAAAATAAATAAGCACAGAATGACACAAAAGGATAAAGTGTATTTCATTGAATAATAATGGAAGGGTTTGACAACAAGACAAACAACCTAAAATCGGAGTTACAACCCTGAAATAACCCAGATAATGAAAATAGCAGCAAAACAAACAGACAAGACTCACACAGACAAGATAGAGGGATAGAAGGGTTTGACTTGATAAAACATACAAAATCTGGATCACAACCCTAAAATAACCCAGATAATAGAAAAAATATCAAAATAAACTACCACGATTCCTTCCTAGTGAGGAGGGAATGACTTTTCAATTACTAAGCTTGACATTTAGCCACAAATTTGCTCATCAGAATCACCATGGCCTTCTCCAATTTCAATAGCATTAATTTCAATCAGCAAGTTCCCGAGAGAATACCATGTTCCATGTCATCACGTATCATCCCCAAAAAGTGCATTATCATGTGCAGATAAAGGATTCTACGCGATATTCTAGGTGTCACTATCTTAGACCACAATCAGATTTTCATGGATAATCCTTTCTATTTATCTTTTCAAATCGCGACAGCTTTCAACATTGTGCCCCTGGACATGGGAATGGTATTCACACCTTTTAGAAGGGTCAAAACTTCTTGCACATGGGTCCACATAATTTGGAGGAATAGTTGCAATCATGCCATAATGCTTTATATTCTCAAACAAGCTTGCATAGGACTCTCCTGTTGGTGTAAAATTATCTTTCAACCTTTGTTCCCCTCTTTACTCCTGTCTTGGATGTGGGTTATAGAGCGCTTGAAAACTTTGTGGAGGTTGACAAATGTTTTGCGGTGATGCTCGCCTCGGCGGTATTTAGTGGCTGGACAAAATACTGAGGTGAAGCAACAAAGTATTGTGGCTTCTGAGGTGGATAGTAGGGCTCAGGGGAATCATTGGAAACTAGACGGGGATGCTCATACCTTCAAGATGTTCTCCTAGGATCTCTTCTCGACCCTGATGCCATCATGGTTACTTCATCCTTATCATTCATGTCACTAAGATTATCAAATTCAATCTGGACAGCCTGAGTTGCAGCTTTGAGAACTACTTAACTTATAATTTTGCTTAAGCCAATTCTCAACCATTTCCCCAATTTTGATTGCTTCTGAGAAGGATTTGCTCACAGCGGACATCATGTTTTGAAAATAATCTGGCTCTTGAGCCTGAAGGAAGACAATGATTAGCTCGTGGTCATCCATGGGTGGCTTAATTCTAGCTACTTGCTCTCTCTATTTAATGGCATATTCCCTAAAACTTTCAGTTTGTTTCTTCTTCATGTTTGAAAGCGAACTGTGGTCCGGGGCGATGTCGATGTTATATTGGAATTTCCTAACAAAGGCATGGGACATGTCATCCCAGAGATGCCAGCGATAGGTGTCTTCATCCATAGACCATTCAGAAGCTATCCCCATAAGGCTTTCCCCGAAATAAGCCATCAGTAATTCTTCTTTTCTTCCCGCGCCTCTTAGCTGATTGCAATACCTTTTTAGGTGGGCTATGGGGTCTCCGTGTCCATCATACTTTTCAAATTTGGGGATCTTAAAACCAGGTGGAAAACGGACATCGGGGAACATACATAGATCCTTGAAGGTGATACTCTTCTGACTTGCCAACCCTTGCATGTTTTTCAGCTGTTGTTCTAAGCTTTTCATTTTTTGGGTCATTTCTTCATGTGCCATCTTTTGGGCAGGCTTCACAATATTTGCAGGAAGATTAAATAGGTATGAGCGATACTCAGGAGAGTGGTATTGTTCTTGTTGGGTGGAAAATTGTGACTCATGATTTTTCTTTTGTACCACTGTCGGCTGTGGAATGGTGAAGACGGGCATAATAGTAGTGGTTGTCTGATTGGTCATTAATGGCGCAATTTGGGAATGTGCAACAGAAGTTACAGATGTAGCCGTACGGTTGGGATAAAGACTGAACTCAGATGGATAGGATTTATTAGACAATGAGACCTAAGTGGTAGTAATCGAGATGGGTGTGAACTCTGGGAAACCATGAATAGAAAGAGATGGTCCATGGCCATTGGCCGATGCTTGATACATTTCAGTCATTTTTTGTTTCAGTATTCTATTTTCCTCAACCACATTAGTCTCTTGTTGAACCCTCTGACCCTGAGCCTCTTGAGCACTCGCAACAACTTCGATGTTAGTTGTCATTTTTTTCTTCGATCTTATGTTGTCAGCTTACCACAAACTGGCCACCTCAAGCTTTCTTCACAATTCAAAACAAGAGACACATTAGAATGGACTCAGACAGTCCTTATTATTATCATCATTATTTTTTTAATACTTTTTTATTTTTTTAAATGATCGATCAAACCTGATGTGGGTTGCCTACGTATCATGTGGAGACATGAATCAGATTTTTGCGTTGTTTGGGAAGATCAGGAATAAAGTAAATAAACTAACTCTTTTTTTTTTGGATTTTGAATTTTTTTTTTAATTTCTGAATGAAAGACTTATAAAGAAGAAAGACAATATTTTTGGATTTCGATTTGTTCGTTTGTCTTTTTTTTTTTTTTGGAAATTTCGAAAGAAAAACTTCTAAAGAATAAAGGAAATATTTTTGGATTTTTGGACTTTTATTTTGAATTTATGAAAGAAAGACTTCTAAAGAAAAAAAAGGAAAATATTTTTGAATATTGAATTTTCTTTTCAATTTTAGAAAGAAAAACTTCTGTAGAAGAATGAAAATATTTTTGGATTTTAGAAAAAATTAAAGAAAAATATTTTTGAATTTTTTAAAAATTGGTGTCTCAAAGGAAAACTTTTCTACAGAAGAAGTAAAGGAAAATATTTTTAATTTTTTTTTAAAATTGTGGGACAGAACCGATGAGGTTTGCCTATGTATCTCACATCTGGTGAGAATCAGACCCGCATAGTTCCGCCAGTTTTGACACAACAGGAAAATATGACTTTTGAAAACATTGGCTCATTTTGAAATGACTTTTCCTTTTCTCTCTTTTTTTTCAAAATTTTGGAAGAGTTTTGAGATTTTTCAAATACCTGAATTTTTCAGAACCGGGTAAATTCTCTCTCTCCTACCTCACTCTTGGTTTGTTTTCTTGACTTTCCTTCCCTAGCCAGTCAACATGCAAATGGAAACAAACGAATGCATTAGTAGCACGTAAAATACATCATGATGGTCTTTTAATTTGGGTACACCTGTCCTAGACGGACCCAACCCCTGTGTTGAGTACCCAAAGTCAAATGTACGTGATGAAAACAAATATTTCTACTAGGGATCCGGCATGAGGCTATGTTATTCTAGGTTTAAACCTTACGGTGTGGAGTTCTAGACAAGGCTTACCCGAATTGACAACTCGAGCCGGGTGGGGGCAGTGTACCGTGAATACAGAAGTTTCACCGGCTTTGCAACTTGTCCGATCCTCGTTCTAAAATTAGGGGTATGACTCAAACAAAAAAGAAGTCACGTGAAATGCACGCTCCCTAGAAGATTTAGAAGATTAAGAGAAGAAGGGTGTTGTAACATTTTATATACAATTCACAGAATATCAAAGCGATAAATGAGCGGCAATTAGCACGTTAGGCCCAAACATATAGTATCAGACAATCACAAGAAAATCAAGAATAAAAGTTATTCTAAGCTCGAATTCTGAACCCTGAACCAGAGATTCTGGGTTCGTGTCCCCAACAAAGTCGCCAGAGCTGTCACACATCCTTTTTCCGAAGATAGAGGGAGTTTTTTCAATCTAAGTGGCATTCTTCGAAATGAGATTATTTATTTAATCAAAGTCGTCACTTTGAATAATTACTATGGTGTCACAAGTTACCGGTTTATGGTCCGAGAACGCAGAAGATCGGGTGAGAAATTCTATTAACCTAGGAGAATGTGTGAGGCACTTCCGGATTCCGTAGTTTTAGCACGGTCGCTTAACAAATTACACTCGACTTAATTTCCTGATTATTACATATTTAAAACCTATTGTGCATTTTATCTTTTACCGCTTTTAATTAAATTTTAATCGCTTTTTAGTATTTATGGAGTTATTTCTTGAACAAGTTACGATGTCGTACTCTTATCGTTTTGGTACACATTGCTAACCGCGCCATGTAAAAGCTACCCGCGATTTACAACATGCTTATTATTATTATTTGAAATTATGGTCAAGCGTGAAACGACACTTGAATTGGGGTTACATATCATAACCATATCACCGAAACTGTACTCATAGCCACGATAATAAACTATTAAATCGTGCCTAAAACAACTAGTGTATTTGAATTATTTCTGCTAGATTTGAGATGATTGCGAGGCCAAGAATTATGAATATTGATTTGTGGGAGAAGGATAGAAGAGTCTGTTATTTTTATGGATTTAAACATGATAAGAGTACCTAAATCCAAATTCAAGTAGCTTGTTAAATCACCCCACTGCCCGCTATACTTTAAAATGTTCATCTAGCTTAATACCTCAATAAGAAAACCAACTAGATAAGGAAAAAAAAACTTAAACAAATGAACTGGAATATAAACTAACTCTCTAAACAAAGCAGATGGCCAAGAAATTCAAAATTCCACATTAATAAAGTCATCAAGGAAAGAGCAACTCAAAAAATTCCATATAAATTTGCCTCGAATACATGCGCCCCTTTTTACTATTTTGATGAGATTAATCCAATTCCAAAGACCCAAGTGCTAACCAAATTAACAAACCAAAACTTCGTCCATTTAATTTATGACCAAAGTCACTTAGTGGAGTTACATGTCCTAAACCTCTTTTCAATTAAATCCAAATCCTTCTTAGTCCAGTACTGATAAATCCCACAGTATCACCCAACCTAAACAACTTTCAACAAAATTACTGTTGCATCTAATGAAAACAAATATTCTCCACATAAGTTCAATTAATTTGATCTACTGATTCAAGGCATTAAGCTAATAATAAGGCAAGAAAACAAACCATCATCTTAAAGATAGAGTATTCACATGAGTATAAACAATGAAACGAAGAGAAGTACCGATTACGCCCAACTATGCCTTATAAAAAGGATAAAGTGGTCGCTGCAAATATAATTCGGTTTAAGTCCGGAGGCGGATCCACAGGGAACTAACCTATTTACTACAACTCTTAATAAGGCTAAGCTCAGACAATTTCCGGATGCAAGACTTTTATCAATAAGCAGTGGACTTTATTTAGCTAAAGTAAAATGATAAGAAAACTAACAATAATCAGGAATAAAGATGAATTCAAGGGTAGAAAGATCTAGGGTATTGATTTCCCCAATTGCCGGATTAATTCTTAACTCTTAAGCTATAATCTCGCCGTAGTATTCTATGAGGATTATGATTTATGGGCTACCGTAATCATCTCTCGATCAATTACGACAATTTACTAGAAGCATTCTTTCGAACTACTCTAGCTAACAATCTATGTAACTCTGGATTATCCCGCCAAAGCTTCGTTATTTCTAAACCCACTTTTAAATTCAAGTAATGAATCTCTTCAATTACCCAAAAGTGGTGTTGTTCAACAACAATCTAACCAAGTATTCTTTCTCAAGCAACACAAGGCAATTAGACACGATTAATCAAGGGCTCATTCAATTAATCACAATACAAAACGTAGTTGAACAATCATAGAACAAATACGGATTGATTCTATCAGAATAGAGTTAAAAACTTCATCCAACAATTGGTTCCATCAACTCTAGACTAAATATTTAGCTACTCATACTAAAATAAGACAAAGCAATAATATGGTTCATGATTCACAATTAATGGTAAAAAGAAGAAGAAATAAAACACTAAAGATGACTTGATCTCCTCTCACTTGTTCTTGCCTCCAATTGAGTCTAAAACAAGCTTAAACTGACTTTTGGGCGAGTTTTGGGTTCTTATAGGTTTAGGTTAATTTCCCAGGAATTTACACTTTATCCCTTAAAATCTCCCACTGCTAAATCATCGATCGCGGTCGCGGTCTCAACCGTGGTCATTCACAAAATATCTGTTTCTGCACCGCGTTCCATCGCGCGGACCTGGCTTTCATTGTTTTCATTGCCTTTTCTTGCTCTTTTTCATCGGGGCTATCATTGATTGGCCTTGTATGTACATAATTGACTTCAAAACGCTCTTCATCTTCCTCCTAGCTCGGAGTGGTTCCTGCACAACATAAAAATCTCAATTAGAGCATTTTGTTACCTTTTATCATTTAAACATCAATAAAGTATGGTTAATTCAGAGTACAAATAGCGTCTACAATGCATAATATAGGCTACTATCAAGTACGTAGCATTATAAAAATTGGTCAGAGAAGTAAAATAGACCTTCTATTGATTGAATCCAAACTTTAGAATTTCTGCTACTCAATAATCAAGCCGAGGACAATGACCCTGCCTTTATATTGAATCTGAGCTTTTAAGTTTTACATCAGGAAAATTTCGAAGCAAACACGACCCAAAAATGACCTCGATGAACCCAGACCTCGACGGACGAAACTCGAACCTCGACGGCACAATAGACTTTGGACTCGACCTCTTCGAACTCCTTTTAACTTCAGCTAAGTTTGGGTTGGAGATGAAGCTGGATTTTGGAGTGAGTTTACAGCTGGGTTTGGGATGGATTTTGGTGGTGAAAATAGCTGATTTTTGGGTTCTTACATGGTTGCTTTTTTTTTGTACGAATTTATGAAGATTTAGAGCTAATTTTAGGTGTAAATGTTAGAAGAAGAAGAAGAAGAAGAAGAGCTATTTGTTCCCCAGAATAAGAAGAAGGAGGCGCTTCTATTGTCTTAGCTTCTCTCTAGGTTCTTTTTGTTTCAGCTTTCCCCTCATTAGCTCTCTATCCCCATATCCTTTTTGCTCTCTCGTTTATTTCTAGCCCTTCGTATGTTCTCTCCTACTCTATTTTTAATTTGGCTATTATATAGTAGAGAAAATTCTTGGGGAGAAAGTTTTTGTTCGGCTCTTTGGTCATGCTAATGTGTGTGAATGAATCATCAAAAAGGAAGTGGAGCCTCAGAAAATTTCTTGGAAAGTGCCTAGACTATGAGTGATATGTGCAAATAATGGAAAAATCTAGTGAAATTAAAGTGCATGGTGTGTGCAATTTTTGAGATTGAGTGTGCGAGGCTAGAATTCATGGTTTAACATGTTATATGCCCTACATTTTATGTGCGTTAATGATAAAAATACACTTTTTATGTGCATAATAAAGTCTATTTCATGTGTAGGTGAATTGGATATGGAAACCGAGCTAAATGGATGCAAATACATCGAAAATACGCTCAAGAGGCGAAGAGGAGTTCACCGGGCTATAGCCGGGCGCCAGAGCCCAAATGCCTGACCCTGCCTGGCGTTAGCCAAGAGTTAGAGTCCAAACGCCAGCCTTAGCCTAGCGTTAGAGCCCGAACGCCAGCCTTAGCCTGGCGTTAGCCAGGCGCCAGGGCCCAAACGCCAGGCCCCTGTTTCGG
>ML413352.1:0-45300 GCA_005239525.1 Nicotiana knightiana
TGGTGTCCTACTTGATCAATTCCAGGTCTCAGTAGTGTTGGAGGAACAAATTGGATGAAGTTGACGACAGTAATAGATATTGCTATATTTACTTACTTAATAGTAAAGATGAAGCAATTGAGGCATTCAAGCAATACAATAATGAAATTGAACCACATCTAAACAAAAAGATCAAAAGGATAAGAAGTGATAGGGGTGGTGAATATGAATCTCCTTTTGAAGAAATATGTTTGGAATATGACATTATTCACCAAACAACTTCCCCTTACTCACCGCAATCTAATGGAGTTGCGGAAAGAAAGAATAGAATGTTAAAGGAGATGATGCATGCCTTGTTGATAAGTTCGGTTTTACCCCAGAACTTGTGGGGGGAAGCTATTCTTACAGCCAATCAAATACTCAACCGAGTTCCCATAACAAAACACAATCCATTCCATATGAAAAATGAAAATGTAGGAAACTCAACTTAAAATATTTTAAAGTGTAGGGGTGTTTGGATAAAGTGCAAATTCCTCAACCCAAAAGGGTGAAGATTGGACCAAAAGCGGTTGATTGCGTTTTCAAAGGATATGCAAGATTAGTAAGGAATATTGTTTTCAAGTTCATAAATCAGAAAATCCTGACATTCATATTAATACGGTAATTGAATCCGATAATACTGAATTCTTTGAGAATATTTATCTTTATAAAAGTGAATGTGAGTCGTCTAGTAAAAAATCTAAGCGACCTCGAGAAGAAGAAAATGAAAGTACATTTAATGAGGAAAATCCAAGACGTAATAAACGTCAAAGGACAACTACCTCCATTGGACCAGACTTCTGACATTTTTGTTAGAAAATGAGCCTCAAACGTTTAAAGAAGCAGTGTCTTCCTCGGAAGCACAATATTGGAAAGAGGCAGTCAATAGTGAGATAGAACCCATATTAAGTAATCATACTTGGGAATTGGTTGATCCTCCTCCAGAAAATAAACCTTTGGGTTCTAAGTTGATTTTCAAAATAAAAATGAAAGCTTATTGTACTATTGACAAATATAAGTCAAGATTAGTTGTCAAAGGATTTAGACAACGATAAAGTCTTAATTATTTTGATACATGCTCACCGGTAACGAGGATTATATCTATTCAGGTGTTAATAGCGTTAGCCACTGTGTATGGTCTTGAAATCCATCAGATGGATGTGAAGATAGCCTTCTTAAATGGAGACTTGGTGGAAGAATTTATATGGAACAACCTGAAGGGTTCATGGTTCCCCGGAAAAGAAACGAAGGTGTGCTGACTTTAAGTCACTTAGGATTGAAATAAGCACCCAAACAATGGCATGCGAAATTTGACCAAACAATGTTGGCAAATGGATTTAAGATTAATGAGTGTGATGAATGTGTTTACATTAAAAACACTCCAAATCATAGGCATTGTATGTTTATATGTTGATGACATGTTAATAATGAGCAAAGACATTGCAGATATAAATGCTACTAAGCGTATGCTTGCTAGCAAGTTTGCTATGAAAAACTTAGGAGTTGCTGATTTAATTCTAGGAATTAAAATTCATTGGACTCCTCAAGGACTGACATTGTCTCAATCTCATTACGTTAAAATGATACTTGAAAAATTTAAGTATCTAGATTTCAAAGTCGCAAAGACCCCGATTGACGTAAATGTTGTTCTTACAAAGAATCTAGGTCAAAGAAGATCTCAATTGGATTATGCTCGTGTATTGGGAAGTTTAATGTACATCATAAATTGTACACGTCCTAATATAGCTTGTGCAGTAAGTAAATTGAGTCGTTACACAAGTAATCCCGACCAAACTTATTGGATGGCAATGAAACAAGTTTTGGGGTATCTAAGGTATACCCAAGATTATGCATTTTTACAGTAAGTATTCTGCGGTAATTGAAGGATATAGTGATAAAAATTGGATCATTGGGTCATCAGAAAAAAAGTCCACAAGTGGATATGTTGTTACAATTAGTGGAGAAGCAGTTTCTTGGAAATCATCCAAACAAACATGCATTGCTCGCTCTATAATGGAGTCTGAGTTTATAGCTTTAGATAAGGCTGAAGAAGAAGCCGAATGGCTCCGGAATTTCTTGGAAGATGTTCTATTTTGGCCCTACCAGTGGCTCATATATGCATACATTGCGATAGTCAAGCGGCAATAGGAAGGGCTGGAAGTGTTATGTACAACGAAAATCTCGTCATATACGACGAAGACATAATATCGTTAGACAACTACACTCTAGTGGAGTTATCACCATTCACTACGTAAAGTCAAAAGATAATACGTCGGATCCACTTATGAAAGGCCTAAATATAGATGCAGTTGATAAATCATCGAAGGGAACAAGACTATGGCCGAGGACAAGTCGCTGTGGCGGTAACTCAACCTAAAAGACTGGAGATCCCAATATCTAGGTTCAAGGAGATCAAACAAAGTCATTAGTGACGGTTCAACATTGTCAAATAAAATTTTGGTCTATTCTCGTGATGAGACAATATTCAGTACCAAGGATAAAGCGTTAAGGCTTTTTAATGGTTTCTAAGTTTGATACAGAGTATATCAAATAGTGTATCTATGGGATAACATGTTTATAAATCACCTATTTAAGTGTGAAGTGTAAGCCGCTTCAAGGAGAATTTGGTAAGGCCAATTCTCTACACACTTATGAACCAGGCAATGTTCATGGCTGAAACGAACACAACAATGAGAACCAAAGGTGATCAAAGGGTTGATTGTGTGACTTATGGCTGTCTAGATATACACCAAAGTTCGACGGTATAAAGATATCAAATCTACCAATTGACCTAGTATATCCGACATAAGTTCACTATGGAAAGTTCAAAGGGAACCCTATTTATCCAGATGCAATTAAATCTTTCTTGTAAATCACACAGTTTTTCATGCATGCATATTTTTATATAGACATTCCCCACTCATGTGGGGGATTGTTGGGTTTTTTTATCTAATTAGATAAGAGGTGTGAATGGAAAATGGAGGGAAAGGATTAGGAAGGAAACGAAAAGTTTTAAATAGTTTCCTTTATTAATGCACTTTGTCCCTCATGGGAAGAAGGAAGAAAGTCTTTGTGCTTATATAGAGAAGCACATCTTCTAGCTATTAAAGAGTTAAGAAGAAGTGGTGTCTCATGCCATCGTCGTTGCTCACTCGCTCGGCTCGACTTCGGCTTCGCCTTCGCCTTCAGATTTGGATTTCGTCAATTGATAGATTGATTGATAATTTTTTGGACCAAATTTATTTTCCATTTTCCGTTATTTAATTTTATTGTTTCTGATATTTTCGCGCGGATTTTATTTCGCGGACAATTTCCTAACGACTAATGGTCGTTTTTGAATTCGCGATCAAATAGAAAAGTTTTTCTGCCGAAACAGTACCTCGTGTGAACAGGTACTTTCACACATATTCAACCTAGACTGTTTGGTTATAAATTCAAAGGTTTGGTCTCACTTTCTGACCACCAAAATTAGCATACTCTCCCCCTTCTCTTCTGCATTTCTGCACTTGTTTTCCAAAAGCAAAAACATAAGCATTAGTGTGGTTTACTGCCGTTTGTTGAGTGAGACGAAGTTCTGTAATTTTAATTGCCGGTATTACATAATAGTTATTTCGTTCTATCCTGGGAGGAATTAATCCAACAACCTTGGGAAACTGTGAGGGGATTAAATTCCTTAAGGAAACACAGATTTCTGTTGGGCTCGAAACGTTATTCATTTCATTCTATTTCTATCTTTGGTTTCTGGTTTCATTTTATTTTACAGAAATTATATTTCTGAATACAGATACTAACAGCAAATATAACAATTTACTAGACGTATTCTTCCGAAGTACGCTAGATGGAACAAGTTTACCGCTTACTAAGACCACACCAAGATTTCGTTTTTCCTAATCCCACCTTTAAACCATTCGTATTGATCCTCATATACATTAGGAGTGATGTTGGTCAACAACTACCTAAATGTGTTCTATTTTCCAAGCAATACTCACTAAATAGGCGCAGTCAATTGAGGGCCCTTCAATCAATCACAATAAGCGTAGTTGAACAAGTAGAGAAAATCCAATGGCAAACATATATTAAATGCAACAAAAAATTCATCCTCCGAGAGGTTCCATCAAACCCTAGATGAGAATTTAGCTACTCACAATTGTTTGCACAAATACATAATTTTAATTCATAACAAATGGAAAATTAGGAAGAAAGAGGAAAAAACGTGAAATTGAATCCTTCTCCTTGCTCCAAGCGTGTTCTTACCTCTCCAAAGTCTTTTCTCCTTCAAAAAGTGGCTAACTCTCATATTTATATGGTTTAGGATTGAGTTGGGGCGAATTTGGCTTCTCCTAATTCGGATTGAAAAAGCTGATTCTTTTTTGCTCCGGTCCCGGTCTGCCGAAGTGAACCTCGCTTCGTTGTCCGGGATTTTTCTGGTTTCTTTTGCTCTAGTCCCTGTCTGGCAAAGTGAACCTCGTTTAGCTGTCCAGGACTTTTCTCTTCAGCTTTTTTTCACCAGTTTTTCTCCCATTTTATCGTTTTCCGCGCAAGTTTGTTCCTTCATATAAGAAACACGTGATGATTATATTTTCACTTCAAAAGCAGTGTGAACTTCCGCAACTCACACAAGAAATAACACACAAACACACTAAAAATATGCATTTTTTATCATTTATCAGTCACACTAGAAATCTCTAGAAGGTAAATTTCTAACATAAGTTTGATTTTGACTTAAAAGGTATTTGCCAACTATAGGCTATCAATGCAAAACTAAACTCCTTGAAATTCTATAAATAAATAATCCCTTATTTTTTCAAGATTTAGAAAAAATCATTGGAGCTCCTTTGAATCTAAGTACAATCATACCTCTCTATAACAATATTCTTATATAATAACGCTTCATTATAAAAATCAAATTTTTTCCGAATCAATTTTCATTTTAGGTTATAGTATATGTTCTTTATAACAGCATTTCGATATAATATTCGAAACAAACGAGTCTGTTATAGAGAGGTTTGAGTGTACTCTAACCTTAACGAGTTCCCTGCCAAAAATCCTTAAGCTAGTTAATTCTTAACCTTAACAATCGTAGCCGCTGATTTAGATCACTTAATGGGAATACCAAAACTTAACCGTTTCGCTAACTGCATCTAAACCAAGAGTGGACGAATATAATCTTATATAACAACTAGCGACTTTGTCGATCTGTTATCCTTATTTACCTTTACTTTTAGATAACAACTCGTAGATGGTAGTGAACTACCTAACTTAATTTTTTATTTATTTTTATTAAGATAAGAAAGGAGTAGATACTAAAACGTGGCCTATATTCCGCAACCTTCTAAAACCTTCTTTCTCACTTTTCTCGGCTAACCAAAGATGTTTCCTATTTTTATGCTAACAAAATACTTAAAAAAACTCGTACCCTATAGCTTTTTTTTTCCTTTACACTAAACCAAAAAATTCCACTTTTCACTCACTCTACATGAGTTATTGGAAATTTAGACTTCAACCAAAGCTTGAGTGTTGAGACTCAAGAAACTACTCTTAATTAAAGGTGGGAAGTGAATAAATGATAAGTGAAAGTTCAATTCTTCTTAATTAATTGTTTGAGGGAGAAATGATAAGCCTAGCATTGCTGAATGCTAGGCAGCCAAATGTGGTTTCAAGGCAACGAGTTCACATAGCAAATTAAGGTATTTAACATTATTCGAGTATTTTGGTGATGATATTTTTTGCAATTTTTTTTTGTATTTCAACCTTATCTTTAGCAATGTATCATGTATTGTGAGAAATGAATATAAATTGGCTACCTTTTACGCTGATTTCTCTTCTATCTGAGCTTGGAACCTGAATTGTAGATAAACTCTCAATTATTTTTCTTTGGGATTGAAGCGCAATTATTGTTGAACGTTACTTTCAGAAAGTTGCTAGCTTGGAATTTACCGGCAGCCATGTCGTCACCACCTTGTCGGCCGGCTGTCCTAACGATACCTCCCGGCATTAGTCCGGCAGCATTGCTTGATTCTCCGGTGATGTTTCCAAATTCAGTGGTATTGTTTTTTTTTTTTTTTAATTAATCGTAACTCTGAACATGAGTATCGGCACAGTTAGTTTTGTTATAGATGATTTATGAGGCATTGAAAGTTGCATGGACGTTGTTGATGTTCGTTAAAATCAAATTGAAAATTAGATTTTTTTTTTCTTTGTGAAAACTGGAATTAGTTAAGCCAAAACAAAAATAAAATTGACTATAAAACTAATTAAGCTCCTTGTACATGAATATCCTGAAAGAAAGGAAAAGGGAAAAGAAATTATGCATGCATGCTAGTCAGCATCATATAGTTAGAATATTTGTTTGAAAGTAGTCTGAGCAATTTAACATTGTGTTTCTTCAACAATGATGTTCTAAAAATATTACTTTTACTGTCATTTTTGAGTAATTTTGTGCTCCCCCACCCCACCCAAATTCATAAGATAAGTCTTGTCTTTTAAAATTACACAAAAAATGTTTGTTATTTTTTCACCTAGAAATTGAGATAAGGTATTACAATCACTCCTCCATAGATTCACATATTGGTTTTGGTAAAAAGGTAAAGGTCTACCTAAACTTTCGTCTCTTTCAAGATTACAACTGCACTCACTGTACCATGAGCGGAGCTACATATATCGAGAGGTGATCAATTAAACATCTTTCGCTGTGTATATAGGTCAAATATTATATTTGTGCATATATATTGGATCTCGACATCCTTAGTGAAATTCCTGGTTTTGCCGCTACACGCGACCACTCTCGTCCTTATTTCAATCTAATACAGAACAATTGCACCTTCTTTAAATGGATCGACTATCTTAATCCAATCTGCAATGTGATGCAAGGGAACTGCATGGATATGATGCAATGTGTACTGCATGGAACTTTCGCTTGGTATATAAATGTATTGGTATGTAAGTTTTGTATTCCCTTCAATTGCAGATACCTGCTGAAACAAATGTACAACAAACTTTGAACAGCATTGAGGTAACAAATAAGCAATTCCCTCAGCAAGAAGAATTTACCAAGAAAGGAAACCAATTTGAACAGAAGGGTACTGTTTTCAGTTCTAGCATTAATTCTAGCAGTTCAGATGATGGATTCACATGGAGAAAGTACGGACAGAAGCGCGTAAAAGGGAGTAATTTTCCAAGAAGTTACTATAAATGTACTCAGCAAAGTTGCCCTGTTAGGAAGAAAGTAGAGTGTGCACCAAATGGACAGGTTATAGAAATTGTCTACAATGGTGCTCATAATCACCCGAAAACTCAATCTATTCGACGACCAAGTATGGATAATTCTTATGTTGTTAGGGAAGTGGAGGAAATAGGCCAAGAAAATGCATCCGTTTGGAGAAACCAGCAATTTGAGTGTAATAAGAATGTTATAAGTTACAATGCTAATGGTCTAAATAGAACATCCTCTGCATCTGTCTTGACTGAAGTTTCTGATCCAATGTCAACCAATCCAAAATCCATGAATGTGTTTGAATCAGCCGGAACTCCTGAGCTTTCTTCTACACTTACTAGTTATGATGGCGACGACGGAGATTGGGCCACTCAAGAAGGTTCTTTCCTTGGTGATGATGTCAATGAGTATGAATTAGAGCCAAAAAGAAGGTACCTTTTTCGTCCCACAGTTCGTCTTTCGCTTTATCTATTTCTGAAATGAGTTTAACCTCTACGCACTGATAGTGTAAAAAAAGTTTTATACCATCAGACCGTTTAAAATATAACTACAGGCAACCATCCATGAAAAAATGGGATAGTAACCTAAATAATAAAGCAGGTACTAGCCACAAATAGTAGTGTAAAAAACTTTTAGAGGAGGGTTATTGTGTGAATGTTTACAACACTAATCGTTTAAGTTATGGAATTACCCTTGACCTCAGGAAGAAAGAAAGTTATTCAGCTGAACCAAGTTTATTATCAAGAACAGTGAGAGAACCAAAAGTAGTCCTCCAGGTAGAGAGTGAGATCGATATTCTTGAAGATGGCTATCGCTGGAGAAAATATGGCCAAAAAGTTGTCAAAGGGAACCCAAATCCCAGGTATGTATTTATAGGATAAAATTGCTGCAGATAACATTTATAGGAACCTTGGAGTAACTGGTAAATTTGTTGCTATATGACCAGGAGGTCACGGGTTTGAGCCGTGAAAACAGCCTTTTGCAGAAATGCAGGGTAAGGCAGCGTACAATAGACCCTTATGGTCCGGCCCTTCCCAGGACCCCGCGCATAGCGGGAGCTTAGTGCGCCGGGCTGCCTTTTAACTCAGTTGATATTTATAAAGAAATGTTTCGTGTGTAGGAGCTACTATAAATGTACCAATGCAGGATGCATAGTAAGGAAGCATGTGGAAAGGGCTTCAGATAACTTAAAATCAGTAATCACAACATATGAGGGGAAACACAACCATGAAGTGCCATCAGCAAACAAAACAAATGGTGTTGCTGGACACAATCGTTCAGCAGGGCAACCTAATTGTATGACATCTAGAAAAAGTGTCAAAGGTTCAAATTGCAGAATGCAAGTTCAAGATCTTCCATTTCCATTCGAAAGAAAACCTTTCGTCGGAAGTGAATATTTAAGGCCAAGTTTTGTTGGAAGTTACCTCGGAGACTTGAGTTTTGGAGCTTGTTCCTTGCAGCTTCCGAATTTTCCAATGCCATTGCCATCGCGAATGAGTTTTCCTGCAAGATTAAATGAGCCTCCTCTTGGTGACTTTCATTTGAATAACCATCATTTACTGCCAAATGGTGCATCCAATTCTTTTCTTGCAGTTGGGAATATGCAACATATGAACGATGACAACAATAATTCAAGTCTCCTTAAAGCCAAAGAGGAGATTCAGTGGACCTAGCTCTCTCTTAATTACTGGCCTCTGATTCAATATAGATTTTATTCTAAGTAGATGCCTGTGCACTCACTGCTTTCGAGACTTAAATAATACATATACAGTACCAGGTTTGGGAATATATGTATTTATCCTATCAGGGTGTCACCAGCCGATTCTATCACACAACAAATATAACTTCAATGACCAGGCATAAGAAGGAGAATTTGAATCTAAACATTAAAAAACTTTGAATGAGATCCAAATCAGAATAATATGGCACCAATCACCGGGGCGGCTCAATAAATTTGGGGACCTAAAGCGCGCCTCGAGTCTTTTTAGGGAAATTTATACAATTAGCCAAATAGAATCACTATCTTTTTTTTAACCAGTATATATAAATTATATGAAGGTTATATGCGTTTATACATATTATATATGGATTATATATCAACCGACAATTTAAGTTAATTCGTCCTTTTTTGAAAAAAGAAATCCTTATAATCTTATTTAAAGTTAATTTTCTAGCTTTTTGAGATGCAAGGTTGTTAAAAAATTATAGTCGGCTTCTTCAAATAATTCTTTTCTAATCTTGATAATATATATAACAGATTTAATCTCTCTTGATCCATCTTTGATATAGGTAAGAATTTATTAATTTTAATTTAAAAGAAAAATCACTAAGGCAATTGTTACAGAAACTATTAACATTATTCTATAAGCAATATATGTAGCCATAAATTTGAAAAAGAATCAAACTTTTTTTCAAGATTAAATAATTTATCTTTTAAGAAATATTAACATATGCAAACACTGATTATTAAGAAATTTGGGATCCCTATAATTATAGGGCCTAAAGCAGTTGTTTTGGCTGCTTTACTCATAAGTCGTCTCTCCCTATCACATGCACTGAGGCACCACAATAATACAAAAGGAAGGCAAAAACTAGGAGCTTTTGTATCTATACTTGATTTTGAAATCACAATTGAACCTATACCCACTTTGCAAAAATATTTGCAAGCCTATCTACTTTACGATCAATTTCATACTTATCGGGTCTGAAGTTAAAAATAAAATTAGTCTGAAGTGAAAAAATTGCACTTCAGATGCACTTAAGGCCAAATAGGTTTGAAGTGCAACAATGGTTTCATTCACTTAGGTCAATAAGTCTGAAGGGAAAAATTGCACTTTTTGTGCACTTAAGGCTAAAAGGCCTGAAGTGCAACAAGTTTTCATACACTTAAGGCCAATAAATTTAAAGTGAAAAATTACACTTAAGATGCAATTAAAGCCAAAAGGCCTGAAGTTCCACCAACGTTTTCATGCACTTAAGGCCAAATAGTCTTGAAATGCAAATTGCCCAGAAACATAAATTTGTTCTTCGAATTATAAGAGTCAAATATACGATTTAATACTTAAATCTACTTCAAATGAGCTCAAATTTGAAACATAACCTCCAAATATCATCAAGAACAAATCTCTATCATCAATTTGTTAAAATAACAATAAATCTAACGAACTCATTTTGTAATTTAAAAAAAAAAATCCTAAACAATAGTAAAAAATAAAGCATCATAACAATGCACCACTGTAAAGTATCATAAACTACCTTAAAATATGTTCACAAACACCATATAAAATCATTGTCACCCGAAGAAGAAGAAAAAAAGAAAAGTAAAAAGCCTAAAATTGTTTATAGTACAAGTTAAAAGAAGATTTAAAAAGTAAATATAAGTTAAATAGGGACGACCAAATAAGGTACATCATTCCGTGGTGCATGTGTGGAACTAGAACTTGCAACTTGCATAAAAGGCCTAAATTAATGTTTTACCTGACTGAGTAATTGGCCCACTTTTATCACTATCACTAACATGAACACCAATCTTTATGAACAAATGTTGCTTTCATTGTACAGCATTAAGAAAGCACATGTAAATGATTCATTAGCCAACAATGAATCCGAGTACAATTACGTGATTAGCATTACATGGATAGATACACTTGACCACTCAACAATATCATTAAGAAGCCAAAGTACCATCGCTCTCTAACACGTATGAGACACTAATTATCAGACGATGTAATTATTAGGGTAGTAACTGCACCCACTAATAATTACATAGTAGTAAATATCTTCCGAATAAATAATATTATTACTTAAATTAATGAATCAAAATTGCAATACTGAATTATTTTTTACTAACTCATTGACGTGTGGTATGTACATGTATACATAAGAAATGCTTGATATTATTTATAATCGTGTATTTAAAATATATTTTTTTAAACATATTTTTCTAAAATATATCTTAACTTAAAATAATTAATAAGAGTTTAATTGTGAATTAAATTTTTTACCAACTCGTATGAGTAAAATATAAAATTTATAATTTGTTGTACTTTTTAAATAACAGATATTAAAAGGTATTTTTTAATTGATTATCTTAGACTAATGAATAAACAATAAAGCTGATAAAATAAGAAATTGTGTTTAACAACTAAGAAAAACAAAGAAAATAGAAAAGGAAGAAGCAGAGAAGTTATAAAATTATATGGAAGCACACCAAAAGTGTGATGACCCGATAGGTCGTTTTGAATTTAAGCTTTTATTTTCATGTTTTGAGATCTTGATTAATTTCGTTCAGTGTACCTTGATTTGTGTGCGCAGTCTGTGTCTTGTTCCGAAAAGTCTTTATGTGAAAAATTAAAGAAAATGTGAATTTTTACCTTAAAATGATTTGAGTTGACTAAGGTCAATATTTTGTGTAAACGAGCCCTAATGTCACGACCTGAAATCTCACCTTCAGGCTGTGATGTCGTCTAACGTTGAACCCGCTAGACAAGCCAACGTTACTGGATTTTTTCGAAAATGGAAAAATTAGAAGTTTTTGAAGTTTAAAGGAATTTCATTGATTTTGAGGCTTAATTCGATGTTTATGATGTTATTTAGGTGTTTTGATTACTTGAATAAGTCTGTAGGATGTTTATAAGGTCGTGTGAGTAATTGGTTTTGAGCCCCGAGGGCTCGGATGAATTTCGGGTAGGCGTCGGAGTGCATAAAGCCTTAGAAAATCTGGTATAATTGCTGTCATCTGGTGTCCAGGGATTTACCCTATGCGAACGCACTCAAAGGGGTGCGAACGCACAGGGTTATAGAGGTCAGGGGGGTCAGGGTCAAATTTGGTATGTGCGAACGCACGAGACCCCATGCGAACGCACATGGTGATCTTGGGAGGGGGTTGGGTAGTGTTGTGCAAACGCACCCAACCAGGTGCGAACGCATAGGGTTAGCAGGGGCTGGGCAGCAAAACACATTGTGCGAACGCACTAGTGTGTATGCGATCGCGGGGGGTAGTCTATGTTGACCTATACGAACGCAGTCCTCCTGCTGTGATCGCACTGCCTTAAATTGCCCAGCTATTTTTTAAAACCAAAAACAGAACTCATTACAGGATAAACCCAATTTTTTCACAACTTATTCTTCTCCACACCTCCTTGGGCGATCTTTGAAGGGAAACTTCATCATAGCTTCATAGGTAAGTGATCTTAACTTTATTTTCTTCCATTTTCATCAACATTTATTAGATTCTAGGCCTAAAATCATGGAATTAAAGGTAGAAAATTGGGTTTTTGGGTAGAGATAGGGCTTTTTGGATTTTTGGGAATTTGACCTCATTTTGGAGTCGGATTTCAAAACAAATTGTATATTCGGACTCGTGGGGGAATGGGTGATCGAATTTTGGTCTGAACCTCGTGTTTGGACCAAGCAGGCTCGGGGTCGAATTTTTGAATTTTTGGAAGAATGTTGGGAAACCTATATTTAAGCATTGAAATTGAATTGTTGAGTAATTATTGATGATACTGAGTCGATTATGTCTAGATACAATTGTTTCGAAGTCGGATTCGAGAGGAAAAGCGGTGCTAGAGGCTTGATTTGCATTCTTGGAGCCGAGGTAAGTGTTTGGCCTAATCTTAGCTTGAGGGAATAGGTGTTGAGTCATATGTGCTACGTGTTATTATCATGTTCAATGTATAGGTGAGGTGACGAGTACCTATACCTTGTTGTCAAGCATGCCCGTGAGTCATAACTTATAGTATATGTGTTTTTCTTCGATATCCACTGCGTTATGAAGTAGATTTCATTTTGGAGATTATTCAATTGTTGGAAATACTTGGGTGTGAACACTGTTGATTAGTTGTTCGGTTGAGGATTATTTGGTTATGTTGTACGTTCAGTGAGATTGGTTATAGTTGTGTCCCTTGCCGGGACGGTGATATTTCTGTTATTGTTCCCTTGCAGGGATGTTGTAAAATTATGGTCTGTATTGTGGTTCTTCCTTGCCAAATTGTGTTCTGGTTATTGTTTGGGTGAGGAAGAGTGTAAAGCACGAAGGGTGATGTTGTGCCATGATTTATATTTAAAAGCACGAAGGTTAATGTCGTGTCGATATTGTGATTTTAAAAGCACGAAGGGTGATGTCGTGCCATGATATGAGAGATAATGCACGAAGGATAATGTCGTGCCATGATATTGTGAGGTAAAAGCACTAAGGGTAATGGCGTGCACTTGTTTTGTTGAGAATGAGAGTAAAGCACGAAGGGTGATGTCGTACACTTGTTTTGGTGAGAATGAGAGTAAAGCACGAAGGGTGATGCCGTGCACTTGTTTTGGTGAGAACGAGAGTAAAGCACGAAGGGTGATGTCGTGCACTTTTTTGTTCTCTTTTGTTATTTTGATACTAGACAGTTGTCATGTTCTGTTACTCAATAAGTGTTTTCCCCTTTTGTACCCTCGCATGTTTTTCCCGTATTTGTACTTAATTGTTTACTTCCTGCCGTCATTTCTATTACATATTATTGAATTGCACAGGTGTTTATTATTTGTCGTGTCCTAGCCTCGTCACTACTACGACGAGATTAGGCTCGACACTTACTCAGTACATGCGGTCGGTTGTACTGATGCTACACATGCATTTCTTTATGTTGTGCAGATTATGGTACCGGACCTGGTGGACAGTGATCAAGGGAGTATCCTTCAGTCCACATGCGACACTGAGGTAGTCCTACAGGCGTCCACAGGCCTTGGCGTCACCATATATTTCCTTCCTTGTGTCTTATCTTTTATTTCTAGACAGCTACACTTGTTTATTTCAGACATATGTTTTTAGTAAATCTTAGACTGTCCGTGAAATTGTGACACCAATTCTGGGGGTATGTTTAAGGAAGTTTCGTGAGATGTATATTTAAGTTGTTGAATTTCTTATCTTCCGCATTCTTATTTCTAGTGTTCTTGTATTTCACTTTTTAAATGCTAAATAACAAAGGAATAAATCAGAATATCCAATAATGTTGGCTTGTCTAGCGGGTTCAACGTTAGACGCCATCACGGCCTGAAGGTGGAATTTCGGGTCGTGACACCTAATCAGTATTTTGACGGTGTCGGTGAGTCCATATCGTGATTTAGGACTTGAGCGTATGCCCGAAATTGAATTCAAAAGTTCCTAGCTTGATTTAACGTGATTTGTTGAACACTAGTAATTTGAAGGTTTAAAGAATTTCGAAGTTTGGCCGTAGGTTGACTTTATAGCTACCGTTTTCAGATTTTGGTTTCGGGACTTGGCTTAAGTATATTTTACTATTATTGAATTATATGCAATATATGGTTCAAAACGGAGTTGATTTGACATGATTCAGATGCTCGTCGTAAATTTAGAAGTTCTTAAGTTTCATTAAAAAATTCAGACATTTTGATGTACGATTCGCGGTTCTAGGTGTTATTCTGGTATTTTGATCATGCAAGCGAGTGTATGATGTTATTACACTTGTGTACATATTTGATTTTAAGCCCGAGGTACTCAGGTGAGTTTCGAATAGGCTACGGACCCCTTTTGGACGTAGAAGTTACCGGTTTCAGCTATTTTCTTGTGTCTGTCATGTTATGCTTCGTGATCGCGAAAGGGAAATGGAGCTGCGGAGGAATTTCTTCTACACGAACGCGAGAACTTGGTCGCGAACGCAAAATAGTGGGGGTTTTACCATTCGCGAACGCGGTTTTTCCATACTACGCAAATGCGAAGGCAAGGGGGCTAAGCGTTCGCAAACGTGAAGGGTTGATCGCGGTGGACACTTGGACAATGCTCTTCGCGAACACGCCAGGTGTTTCATGAACGCGAAAAACACCTGACGCCCAGCTATTCAAAAGTTGGGATTTTCTTCACTTTTCACCATTTTTATATTTAAGCTCGGTCTAGAGGCAATTTTAAAGAGAAATTTCATCCCAACCCCATAGGTTAGTAGATTTTAACTTGTTTTCTTCCATTTTCATAAACACCCATTGATTTCTAACTTTTAATCTATATTTTTTCATGGTAAAAATTAGGGATTTAGGTAGAATTTGGAGATTTTGAAAAATTGAGATTTAGACCTCAAATTGAGGTGGGATTTCGAAACTAATCACATAGTCTGACTCGAGGGTGAATGGGTAATTGGGTTATGGTCTGAATCTCGGATTTTGACCAAGCAGGCTCGGGGTTGACTTTTGTGGACTTTTTCCAAAATCATTAAAAATTAAATTTTTTTCACTCATGTGTAGTTTCTAAAGCTTATTTTGAATTTTTTGAACTATATTTGGTAGATTCAATTGGTTTGGAGATGAATTTTATAGGAAAGGCCTTGATTGAGCTTTGATTTGATTGCAGAGTGAGGTAAGTGTTGAATCTAATATTGACTTGAGAGAATTAGGAAATTTTGAACTATGTGTTGTGTGGATTATATGAGATACGACGTATATGTGAAGTGACGAGTGTATATACGCCATCAAGATATTTGTTTCCATGTTTCTCGTTATTTAATGAATTATCTTATTCCATGCCTTAATTATTACATGCTTTATTTGACTTATATGCCATAATTGTTAATTATAATTTATTTATTCTTGTATTATATTGTTTGTCCATTCCATGACTCTGTGCTTAATTGTGACTATTCTTTTACGATTTTACTTGCACTCTCCGTCACATGCTTTACTTGTTCTATTATTTTTGTAATATTGGTTGCATTCTAAGATGTAGTTTCATTTGTGTGAGTTGATGAGTTTGTTAGATACTGATAAACTTGTAAAGTAGAGACTTCGAATTTTTAAAGATTCTTAGATTGTTACGTGGTCCGTTATTGCTTTGTATTGTTACTCTTTGATGTAGGAATTCTGGTAAATTGAGTTATTAGATTATTTATTGTTGTTGCCAAAGGACACGCAAGTATACGTGATCGTACAACTAATAAAATGATAAGTCAGGTGTCGAACCCACAAAGACTTGTATCAACTACCCACTAAATTCACCAAGATTTTTTTCTGTCAAGCCAAAATCGAGTTCAAGAGTGATTATACTAAACTATAATACTAAGTAGTAACTAAATTATCAAGCAGTAAAATAATTATTGTGTATTCAGTAGAGACAAATATTTCAGGGTTATGATCGATTCACCAATCCTATTGTGTTCTAATTAACTCTCTCTCTCATACAACTACTCTTGTTTGTTAATTAATCGAACAATTGCTCTCATAGCCTTCCCGAAGTACTACTCGCCTATTCAAAATAGATTAACGCCTATATTCCCATGAAATCAATCTATTAAGAATGCATTAATATTACGATATTTAATTAAGCACAATGACTAGGTATATTCCTATCCTAACTACAAATTCCGCCTCCCCCCCCTCCCCTCCAAGAGTTAAGATTGTGCTCTCTTAAATTCTTTTCTAATCTAAACATGGCTTTCCCAAGCATAGCATAGATAGTAAATAGAACATAATTGCTGGCCATAAAATTAAGCAATTAATCACAGAATTGAAGAAACAACCATATATTAGTGAATTGTAATCAAGGTTAAGTCAACGTTAAACAACAATATTCATGGCTAAATCACAACCCCAGAACTATGGGTTTTAACCACTCATGTTCGTAGTAACAATTTTCCAAGTATTGTGCATAAACAAATTACAAAGAAAAGATAAAGGGATGAAGAACTCGATGATTTTCTCCTCCAAAAGTTGTCCACGTGATGTTCTTGCCTCCGGTCGTAAAATTCCCCTAAAAATGGTGTTTAATGACTATTTATATGTGTAAGAAAAATACCCAAACGAAATAACTAAGTCCAAAACCAAATAGGAGATAAAATAGGCTTTAAAAATCCGAAACACCCTCGCTACAAGCCTTGTCTCGCGAAACGCACGCCTCGTCTCGCTGAACACTGTGCCTCACAAGCTCTGTAGCGAGCTCCTTCTCACTTTAGGACTCGCGTCGCACTTTCAAACGCGAGCTAGAAAGCTTGCGTCGCATGCTCTATCGCGAGAATTGCATCTCGCTACACCTTCTGCTCCTTTACGGCTTCGTTCCACTTTCACTTCTTCTTTCTTTCTTTTCAATTCTTTCTTTCTTATTTCGTTCCACTTTCAATTCTTAGCCTTGTTTCCCTTTTTTTGTTTTTTTTTCTTCTTTTGCATTTGTCTTCACTTTGCATTTGGCTCGATGTTGTCACATATCATTCCAACCAATTTTTATAGAAATAAAATGCTCATCTTCAATGATTTTCTCATTATCTTATTATAATATTTTCAATCAATAAATGATCATGAACCATTCTTGTAATATATAAAATACACATACAATCTCTATTTTGCTCCCAATTTCGTCTTCAACGTACCTACACATAAAATATACTCAATTAAGTACGAATATAGTATAGTTTAGCATTACAGCCTCAAAATGTAAGGTAAGTAATGCACTAAAATATGTAACTATAGCCAAACATCACTACCCCACACTTAAACGTTGCTCGTCCTCGAGCAATCAAACTATACTTTATATAGACACAACCTTTTTAAACAATTCTTCTAACCTATCACACGAAGAATATTTAAAATAGACTAAGCACAAGGGTATAACATCTTCACCTCAATATTTGACTCACAAGTACCATGCATTATTCACAACTCACTCACTTACTCTAATATAGAGGTCAATGACATTACATTTCCTTTATGAATCAAGTTCTCTCACACAACAAAAGAGTATAGTTCCACACACAATAAAATTTAAGAACAATTAAGAACTCAAGATAGAAATAATTCACTCACTCTTAGAAATGACATTCATATGCTACAAAAGATGCGCCATAGGCTTGCCCGTAGTGTACTACTCTACTAATCGAACTCATTCATTCTAGGATCAAGTAGGAATTTAATTGGTTGTAATGTAGGCTGCGGGTCGGGTAGGATCCATTCGGATATAAGAGTGACTACCCCTCTCTAATCACTATAATACATACACTTTAACATTTAAACTCCACACTTATGTCAAATCATAACTTCGCCTTCACATCAATGTATATTAACTTCATACTTCTTTAAGCACAATTATATCAAGAGTCACCACTATCAAGGAATATTTTTCACAACAATTTAATTATTTTTTCCTTTATTTATTTTGCAATTCAAGTGGATTTATTTTTTCTTTTCAAAACAGTGCACCTTTCTCCTTATTTCATTAGTTCCACTCAAAAGCCAAACCAACCACCCCACACTTTAACTTTTACAAAGTTCAGAACAATTCAAATGCTCATGAGAGGTGAAAAGATTCAAATAGATGGTTAATCCAAACAAATGGGTAAGACTTGTAATGTGGTTGCCAAAGAAACAGGATTACAGGCTCAAAGAGGTTAATTACGATACATAACAATTAGGCGGGTAAACTATATATATTTGGCTCAACAAAGAAATGCCTATATCACTTCCAACACTGAACAAAACTATTGTTTCGCTTTGCAAACACATGGGGCAAGTTCTAGAGGTCAAATGCATTGAACAGAATAACACACAAACCACACACACACATGGCGCATAACTCACTCAGGATTGGACTCATCAAGACACTCTAGTCAAAGCAGTTAATCAAAGTTAAAATCACACGATTTAAGGTACTTATACAAGAGTCAAAAACTGAGCCTAAGTGTCACAACCAAAGTACTCACTATTCTCAAGGCAT
Source organism: Nicotiana knightiana (assembly GCA_005239525.1). NCBI lineage: Eukaryota > Viridiplantae > Streptophyta > Magnoliopsida > Solanales > Solanaceae > Nicotiana > Nicotiana knightiana. The sequence continues at coordinate 18,921 of ML413352.1, forward strand.
AACAAAGTCAAAAGATATTGCTTCAATTCAATTTATCTCACAGTGGCTCCTACTCCTAAAAAAATAAAACTACCTACACCTTGTTCAAACGAAACCCTTGGAGAAGAACCGCAGCACAAAGAAAAACCAAGGGGGAGTTATTACACTACCTAATAAAAGAAAATCTTTTTGTCCTTTTTATTTAGACTTAAATCCCTCAAGAAACCTGTCGAATGAGATCCATCGTCGGAAGAAGTCCAATTTTTCTACTTTTTCGATTTGTTTTAGGATACACTAAAATACTACACAACTACGACAACAAATATAAGAAGTTAACATTTTTCTAACATCCTCCTACTAAGTATCTAGAAAATTCTCCCGCCCCATACTTAAAAGAGTGCAGTGTCCCCAATGCACAAATAAACAAAAATAATAATGAGGGTAGACAAGAAACTCCCTGAAAGGCCAAAGGCCGAAGCAATTGCGGCTCACAGGTACTCAGACTTCCACCAGGCATGATCCTTTGTGTGGCACTCACTTAGTTCTCACCATCTAACTCTTTTTTGCACTCTTACAATGGATTTTCCTCCTGTTCTTATAATCCTACAAAATAAAAACAGACACTAACACAATAATAAGAACAAAAATAGAAACAAAAGAAAGCAGTAAAGATGGGTTGCCTCCCAACGAGTGCCTGATTTAATGTCGTGGAACGACGCAGAATATCACTTACTCATCAGCGAGTACAACCTTGGTCTTCTCACGATCAATTGTTCCTCCCCAATAATGCTTTACTCGGTGTCCATTCACCAAAAAATTTCTTTCACCATTCAAAGCTCGCAGCTCAATTGCACCATAAGGAGTGACTCTCACTACCTCAAACGGGCCTGACCCTCTCGATTTTAAATTCCCAGGAAATAGCTTTAGTCTAGAATTGAACAATAATATCTGTTGTCCTAGCTTGAAGTGACGCAGTTTGATATGCTTGTCATGCCATCTTTTTGTCTTTTCTTTGTAGAGCTTAGCATTTTCATAAGAGTGCAGCTTCAACTCATCCAACTCATTCAACTGCAAGAGTCTCTTCTCGCCCGCGCCTTCAAGGTCCATATTTAACTTCTTAATGGCCCAATTTGCTTTGTGTTCAAGTTCAACAAGCAAGTGGCATGCCTTCCCATAAACTAGCCTATACAGTGACGCCCCAATTGGCGTTTTGTATGCAGTTCTATATTCCCACAGAGCATCATCTAACTTTGCATCCCAATCTTTTCTATTCACACTCACCATCTTCTCTAAGATTTGCTTTATTTCTCTATGAGACACCTCAACTTGTCCACTTGTTTGAGGATGATATACCGTTGCAACTCTATGGAGGACTCCATATTTAGCTAGAAGGTTACTCAACAACCGATTGCAAAAGTGTGTCCCTCCATCACTAATAAAAGCACGTGGAGTCCCGAATCTCAAAAATATGTTCTTTTTCACAAACACGGTTACCACCATGGCATCATTCGTTGAAAATGCGATCGCCTCTTCCCATTTTGACATGTATTCAACTGCTAGCAAAATGTATTTGTTTCCTCTGGACAATGGGAATGGTCCCATAAAATCTATCCCCCACACATCAAAAATCTCGACCTCCAGGATGTTATTCAAAGGCATCTCATGACTCTTTGTGATTGTTCCTGTTCTCTGACACTGGTCATACTTATTAACAAATGCATGGGCGTCCTTTAAATAATGTTGGCCAAAATAAGCCGAGATTTTAATACCTTTGCAGTTGTTCTATCGCCTCCATGATGAACCACATAGGGTGATGCATGAGAATCATACAACACTAGTTCGACCTCCTTTTCAGGTATGCATCTCCTCATCATTTGGTCAGCACACTGCTTGTACAAATATGGCTCATCCCAATAGTATAAGTTCACATCATGTAGAAACCTCTTTCTAGCTTCAGATTCAATTTCAGGAGGAAGTACCCCGCTCACCAGATAATTCACATAGTTCGCGTACCATGGGGGGGGTGNAGGAAATACTTCTTTAATTTGGCCACCTCCTCCACGTGATCATGATTTTCCAGCCTTGATAGAAGGTCAGCTACTTGGTTCTCTGTGCCCTTTCGATCTCGTATTTCCACATCAAATTCATGCAACAACAAAACCCAGCGCATCAATCTAGCCTTAGACTCCTTCTTTATAAATAGATACCTGATTGTTGCATGATCGATATGGACTATGACTTTTGTTCCCACCAAGTATGCCCGAGATTTCTCAAAGGCCCACACCACAGCTAACAACTCCTTTTCAGAGTTGGTGTAATTCAGCTACGCATCATCAAGAGTCTTACTCGTATAGTAGATGGAATAAAACATTTTTCCTTCCTCTGGTCTAGCACTGGCCTGATCGCATGGCCACTTGCATCACACATAAGCTCAAATGGTGAGGACCAATTCGGTGCGGCAATAATGGGGGAAACCCCCATCTTCTTTTTGAGGTCTTCAAATGCTTTTAGGCAGGCATCGTCAAAATTGAAAGTCACATCTTTTTCAAGCAACCTGCACAAAGGAGTAGCAATTTTAGAAAAATATTTAATAAAGCGTCGATAAAATCCCGCGTGTCCCAAGGAACTCCGGACACCTTCATAGAAATGGGTGGAGGTAATTTTTCAATCGCCTCTACCTTCACCTTATCAACTTCAATGCCACTCCTGGATACTCTGTGACCTAACACAATGCCTTCCTGCACCATAAAATGGCATTTTTCCCAATTCAATACTAGATTTGTTTCTTGAAAACGGGACAACACCTTGCTCAAGTTCTTCAAACAATCATAATAATAACACCCAAAGATTGAAAATCATCCATAAAAAATTCCACAAATTTTCCACCATATCGGTGAAAATAGTCATCATGCATATTTGGAAAGTAGTTGGTGCATTAGAAATACCAAACGGCATTCGCTTGAAGGAGAAAGTGCCATAAGTACAAGTAAAAGTGGTCTTCTCTTGATCCTTTGGGCATATGAAGATATGGTTGTACCCCGAATAACCATCAAAGAAGCAATAATAATCATGCCCTGCCAATCTGTCCAACATCTGGTCAATGAATGGAAGCGGGAAATGGTCCTTTCGGGTTGCTTTGTTGAGATTTCTGTAATCAATGCAAACTCTCCACCCCATCACAGCGCGAGTAGGAATTAACTCATTTTTTCATTCTCAACCACAGTCATCCATCCCTTTTTAGGCACACATTGTACTGGGCTTATCCAGTTGCTGTTAGAGATGGAAACGATGATACCTGCATCGAGCCACTTAATTACTTCTTTTTTCACGACTTCTTTCATGATAGGATTCAATATCTTCTTCTGCTCAACACTGGGGCGGTGTCCATCTTCCAGAAATATTTTATGCATGCAAAACGATGGATTGATTCCTTTGATGTCATTTTTCTTCTTGAACATTAGTCAGGCTGGACGAGATAATTACTGGCAATGTTTCAGAGTTCCCCAAATAAGCATAATGCAGATGTGATGGAAGGGGCTTTAGTTCTAGATTTGGAGCTTCCTCAATAGATGGATTAGGAAGGGTCAGAGTAATAGGCCTGCCCAACTCCTCAAACTTCCCAAACCCATGGACATAATTGCATGATGTATCAAGTACTTGTTCAATTTCACCCCTCATCTTATCTTCAATGTCTTCTTCATTCCCAATCAAAGCTCGTTCAAGAGGATCTATGGGGATCATATAAGGCACCAATGACATAACATTGCTTTCCACTATAGAAATCATGGACAACTCTTCATAGTGGGCTGGAAATCTAAGTTGTAAACATTACATCCACTTGATCACCTACTCTCATCGTCATCTTTCCTATGAATACATCAATAATATCTCGACCTATGGCTAAGAATGGATGCCCCAAAATAAATGGGACTTCCTGATCAGGCTCGTAGTCCAAGATAATAAAATCAACCGGGAATATGAAAGTACCCACTTGAACTAACACATCTTCAATCACTCCTTCTGGATGAGCAAGGGAACGATCAAACAATTGTAATATTATCGTTGTTGGGAGTGTCTCACCCAAAACCAACTGTCTGAACACACATAGCGGCATTAGATTGATGCTCGCTCCAAGATCACACAAAGCTCGCCCGGCTGCATGCTTGCTAATCGATATTTGGATAGTGAAACTACCTGGATCCTTTAATTTCTGAGGTAGCTTGCTTTGGATTCTAGAGCTACATTCCTGAGTGAGTGCCACAATATCGAATTCAGTCAACCTCCTTTTATTTGCCACTATTTACTTGATGTATTTTGCATATTTGGGCACTTCTTACAGAATGTCTACCAGTGGAATATTTATTTGCACTTGCTTCAAAATATCAAGAAACTTTTTTTACGCGGAATTATCCTTCACTTTCTGAAATCTTTAAGGGAGCGGAGGTTGTGGCCTCACAACTAATGGCGGGGGTTGTTCAGACACCGCCTCTTCAGCTGGCTTTTCATACTCCTTTCATTTTTTTAATTCTGACTCTATAGTGGCCGGCTTCTCATCAAAGGTCCCTTGTTTCCTCTTTTTCGATTGGACTTCTTCTAATTGTCTCCCATTCCTTGATGAGACAACATTAATAAATGTCTTAGGATTAGACTTAGTGTCACTTGGAAGAGCTCCAACTGGTCGAGTATTTTGGGCATTGGCAAGTTGTCCCATTTGGCGCTCTAAATTTTTTATTGTTGCGGCTTGGGCTTGCTGGTCAGCCATCAATTTCTTCATCATTTCCTCAAGCTGATTCGTTTAGTTGGCATGTTGCTCAGCCTGAGGTGGTATATATTGTTGAGTTGCTTGTGGTTGGTATTGATTTTTAGCATCTTGGTTTCCACCCCAAGAGAAGTTTGGGTGGTTCCTCCAATTGGGATTGTAAGTGTTCCCATATTGGTTTGTCTGGCCCCTATTTGCATTACCCACAAAGCAGACAGACTCTGGATTAACTGGGTATAAGTCGCTCGTGTGACCCTCTCCACATACTTCACAAAACACTTGAACATGTTACACTGGTTGAGCTTGTTGCTTGTTAATAACCATGGTCATCTGATTGACTTGGTTGGTCAGTGTAGAAATCTGCGGTGATAATACTGATACGACATCTAACTCGAGAACCCCTGAAAATGTTTTCACTGTGTGTCTGACCATTTCTCTTTGCCAATACGGATTGCTTTTGGAGAATTTGTTAAATAATGCATATATCTCGTCAAAGCTTTTCTCCAACACTTGAACTCCAGCTGCAGCATCTACCACAATTTTTGTCTTAGGATGTAGCCCCTCTATGAAAGTATGAGCTAACAGTTCATTTGTCTGATTATGATGAGGACAATCTCCGAGCAACCCTTTCAAACTCTCCCAAGGAGAGTATAGAGACTCCCCCGCTTTCTATTTGAAGGCGAATATCTCACTTCTGATCTTTGCAGTTTTACCTGAAGGGAAGAACCTTGCCAGAAATTTCCTTACCAGATCATTCCATGATGTAATAGAATTAGTTGGTTCTGCCTTCAGCCATCTCTTTGCTTCGCCCAACAGAGAGAATGGGAAAAGTGTGAGCCTCACATAGCCTGGAGTGACCCCATTAGTGATATAAGTATCACTAATCTCCAAGAAGTTCAGGATATGTTTTTGTGGATCCTCGTGTGGAAGATCCATAAACTGCCCATTCGCATGAAGTCTGGATCATTCTCTGTTTCAGCTCAAAGTGCCCAGTGATTCTGGGCTTCACAATGCTAGAGGTGACATTTGAAATGCTGGGCATCGCCACCTCCTTAATAGCCATGTATTTCTCCTCTACCATGTTCACAGGAAATTGAACGAGCACTTGAAGATTATTTGTATCCCTTGCTTCCCTCAACCTCCTATGAAATGTTCTCTCAGGTTCGGGTCAAAACCTTTAAGTCTGTCCTAGCTTCTGACCTTACGCATTCAATCGAAGTTCCTGAGATAAGAGCAACAATCAAGTAATGTTAGACTTGACGAAATAAACAATTAAAGCAAAAACTAGAAAGTAGTCGATATTCAAGTCTTCGGCAACGACGCCATAAACTTGTTGCTCCCAAATGCATACGCAAGTATACGTGGTCGTTCAAGTAATAAAATGATAAGTCGAGTGTCGCACCCACAGAGACTTGTATCAACTACCCACCACCAAGATTGTTATTCAGTCAAGCCAAAATCGATTTCAAGAGTGTGATTATATTAAACTATAATTCTAAGTAGTAACTATATTATCAAGCAGTAAAATGATTGTTGTGTATTCAGTATAGACAAATAATCCAGGGTTGTGATCGATTCACCAATCCTATTGTGTTCTAGTTAACTCTCGCTTTCATACAATTTACTCATGGTTGCTAATTAATCGAACAATTGCTCTCATAGCCTTCTCCCGAAGTACTACTCGCCTATTTAAAATAGATTAACGCCTATATTCATATGAAATCAATTTTTTTTTAAAATGCATTAAGATTACGATATTTAATTAAGCACGGTGACTAGGTATATTCCTATCCTAATCATAAATCCGTCCCCCTAAAAGTTAAGATCGTGCTCTCTTCAATTCTTCTCTAATCTAAATATGGCTTTCCCAAGCATAGCATAGATAGTAAATAGAACCTAACTGCTGGCCAGAAAATTAAGCATTTAATCACATAATTGAAGAAACAACCATATATTAGTGAATTGTAATCAAGGTTAAGTCAACGTTAAACAACAATATTCATGGCTAAATCACAATCCCAGAACTATGGGTTTTAACCACTCATGTTCGTCGTAACAATTTTCCAAGTATTGTGCATAAACAAATTACAAAGAAAAGATAAAGGGATGAAGAACTCGATGATTTTCTCCTCCAAAAATTATCCACGTGATGTTCTTGCCTTCGGTCGTAAAATTCCCCTAAAAATGGTGTTTAATGACTATTTATATGTGTAAGAAAAAGACGCAAACGAAATAACTAAGTCCAAAACTAAATTAAAAAAATAGGTTTTAAAAATCTGGAACACCCTCACTACAGGCCTCGCCTTGTGAGACAACACGCACGCCTCATCTCGCTGAATACTGTGCCTCGCAAGCTCTGCAGCGAGCTCCTTCTCGCTTTAGGCCTCGCGTCGCACTTTCAAACGCGAGCTAGAAAGCTTTCGTCACATGCTCTATCGCGAGAATTGCATCTCGCTACACCTGCTGCTCCTTTGCGGCTTCGTTCCACTTTCACTTCTTCTTTCTTTCTTTTCAATTCTTTCTTTCTTCTTTCGTTCCACTTTCAATTCTTAGCCTTATTTTTTTTTCTTTTTTTTCTTTTTTTTTTTTTTTTTTTTTTTTTTGTCTTCTTTTACATTTGTCTTCATTTTGCATTATTTTCACTTTGATTTGGCTCGATGTTGTCACAGATCATTCCAACCAATTGTTATAGAAACAAAATGCTTCTCTTCAACTATTGTCTCATTATCTCATTATAATATTTCCAATCAATAAATGATCATGAACCATTCTTGTAATATATAAAATACACATACAATCTCTACTTTGCTCCCAATTCCGTCTTTGACGTACCTACATATAAAATAGATTTAATTGAGCACGAATATAGTATAGCTTAGCATTAAAGCCTCAAAATGTAACGTAAGTAATGTATTAAAATATGTAATTATAACCAAACATCATTTATGTTAATTGGAAATGTTTGAGGATCGGGTGGCACACCGCAACAGAATTTGAAGGATATTGAATTGAAACGGTGGAATAAGGGAGGATATTTGATGTCGATAAATGATGATATGGTGGAATCGGGTTGCATGCTGCAATGCATTGTATACGGATGTTTGATGCTGCTAAATGACGATATGGTGGGATCGGGTTGTATGCCACAACGGATTATATACGTGGTACTTGAGATTGATAAATGATGATATGGAGGGATCGCGGGTTGCGCGCCGCAACAAATTGTGTGTGTTGTACTTCTTGTTGTTGTTGTTGTTGTTGTTGTTGTTGTTGTTGCTGTTGCTGTTGTTGTTGTGGTGTTGGTTTCAACATTTTTATATGAGATTACGTGTTATTCTGGGCTTTCTAATAGCGAGGTGCGAGTTCATTTCCACAAATTAATTGCTCTATTTCCATTTCTTGCTTTTTTTCCTTTGTTGTTATTTTTATTATTACTGCGTACAGGCTATTGTAAGTGGCCGCTTTAGCCTCGTTGCTACTTCGTCAAGTTTAGACTCGGTACTTACAGAGTACATAGTGTCGGTTGTACTCATACTACACTCTACACTTCTTGTGCAGATACTGGAGTGGGTCCTAGCGACGTTTAGTAGCTTTTGCTCGGATTCAGTCGGTGGTGGATACTTGAGGTATGTTATTTATATATTTCTTATGAAGATAAGCATGATATATTATGTTTTTGTATCTGAGTAATATCTTGTATAGATGATATTCTTGGTGTAAGGAAAATTTCTATATTTTTTTTAAGATACTAAAATTATATACAATTAAGATATTAGTTCATTGACAATATAAAAAATCAATTGCAATATCCAACATATAAAATATTAACGGTAGTTATCATTATATCTAACATGGAGTATATTTATGTTGATGTATTTATTTCTCATAATTGTTTAAATATTTACCACTAATAAATTTATTCTAATAGAAATTAAATGATTAATTATATTTAAGCAAAAAAAAAAAAAAAAGATAGACAAACCTAACGTGTACTGTGTGCATATGGAGAAGTTTTCCATAGATTAATATAATTCTTTTATTAATTGAAAAGGTCGTAAAATTTCGGAAATGTTAAGGACTTGTTACCTAATTCAAATAAGGTTTGAATTAGTAACAAAAAATTGACTTGATTTTAAAGTCCTAAATATTAGTAAAGTAATTTAAATTATAATTGTATCCAATGTAAAATTGAATTTTAAAGGGTGAAAAAGGCGAACAACATTTCGCTAGGGGCTTTCATGCTTTTAATATAGCTAGTTTTCAGATTACGCGCATTGCACGTGTGCCTCGTCTCAATAAATAATTTTTTTAAAAATTATATTGAAAAATATTTTTAAGTTATAAAAAATATAAGTTCCTAAAATTGATGAATGTCTATCTTAGCTAACTCAATAAATGGAAGAAAATATGTCTATCATCATGCAATATATTCAATTTCAAAAGTTATCATGTTTCCTTTTTAGTTTCAGCAAAAACAAATATGGTTTGAAGAGTTTAGAATTTCACTAAATATATTTTCAGAAAACTATTCTCAAGTTCATTCGAGAAGACACAAACAATGTAAACTATACTTTTATTATAACTTTTTAAAAATTTGTCAAAAACACAAATTCAAAAAATCTTTTGATCTTTTAGAGATTTGAGAATGAAGAGGCTAACTCTATAACTCATAAAATTTTTGATAAATGACAATGTAAAGTGTAAGAATTAATTAATGGTGAGTTACTATTTCACAATAAAATAGATAAATAATGAAACTTATTTAAAGTACATTTTATTTTCTACTATTTTATCTTTATTTCTTCAAGTTAGTACCTTTTCCAAATCTGAATCTTAATATTGTACTAAGAATTTTGTCAACTTAAAAAATAATTCTATTTATATGATGAATTTGTAAAATAATAGAATGCGATTCTTTTTCTAATATGGTATTTTAAAGATTTAATTAATTGTTCTTAATATTAAAGAAAATAATTTATCTTTTGTGACTCAAATTTTTAAGATTAACTGTAATAATTATTTTATCAACTAAGAGTTCTCTTTTGAAGGCTAAGAAAAATGATAAATGTGTCTTAGGGTTCTTGTATTATAGATAAGACAACAAACATATAAAAGTGGATGCGCTATTTAATATTAGCTGTTTTAAATAGTTAAAATTGTATTGTTAATTTGATTCCTTTGATTAGGTTCATTAATCTAATTATTATGACAAAAATGAGTGTGTCTTTATTTTAGGACTCTTATATTACATATATTGGTATAATTTTATATATGCTTTCTTATTTAATCATATAAGTATTACATATCATTTAGTGACTATTCCATCCCTCAATTTGATTTATATATTTAAGGTAAGTTGTAGAACGTTAGTGTTCTTTTTTATGTGTTTATTCGAATTAAAATAGTAAAATTTCGATTAAAGTTTTAAACATTATGACTTGTTGCATAGTTCAAACAAAGAAGAGTATAATAATGGTTGATTGTCCTAAAAGTTAGAAAAATAATTAAATGACTATTTTGTCTAGTGTAAATAGATTATTTTTATAAGCGAACGACATTTCACTAAGGTGATTTGTGCCTTTTTAATGTTGTATAAATATAGATATAGATTGATTCAAGCGTGCATTTTACCAACTTGACTCTTGATAATGTACTATAACTGAAAATGACTAATTTTGTTCTCATTTAGTTAGCTCAATAAAGAATGAAATAATGTCCCTAAAAGTCCTCAGACATCTTATTGTAATTTCTAAAAACTACTATTGGAATATCTTATGAAAATAATTATAATCTTATGATCTAATACTAAAATAAGCAAACATCATAAAAATACTTTAATCAGTAAAGGTTTTCCCGATAAAATAAATTAAAATTGAACTTCTCGTTCTTTTTGAGAAAGAAGAGGTTGAACACTATAGATAATTAATAATTTACCAATAAATAACTTAATATATGAAATACATAGCGAGTTGTATTTATTGAAACAAATGTATAATAATAAATGGCAACTCATTTACGACATTTTTGTCTTTTGCTATTTAATCCTTAATATTGCTTAAAATTTGCATATTTATCGATTTGACTCTCAATACTATGCTTTAACAAATGTTGTTCTATTTTTTTATTTCTTTCACCGCTAGTGCTCTCGCTATCGAAATAAATTTATGTCCTAAGACTCTTGTCGACTTAAAATAATTTCACTTATATGTCGAATTTAAAAAAGAAATTAAATTCTTTTATTAATAGGTTAATTTAAAGAATTAATTATTTTTCTTAAGCTTGAAGGAAATAGTTTAGTTTTTGTTGATTCAAAATTTTCATATTAGCTCATCCGTAGTATTAAATATCTAATTTTAATTACAAATTTTATTCAATAAAATTTTATATTTTTAAAGCATAAAGCAATGATTTATATTTCACATTTAAACTTTTGTGTTTGTAATATAATTAGTGTCATTGACTCTTGTCTACGACTTCTCTTCCTCTCTCACTCTTTATCTCTTTATTTTGTATTCTTAAATATTTTGTTAGTAATTTATTACAATTATTATCCGTGTACTTCTTAGAAATTATGATAACTTTCATTATTTCTATTTTATTACTATTAAAAGAAAAATTAGGAAGAAAGAATGAGATCGCATTCAAAATTTAACGTTGCAAGCTCAAGTTATTTTATATCTGCAAGTTCTTTCGTTTCTTATGTGCCTTATTATATTCATAGTTGCTAATCCAAATTCCTAACTAATATAATTATCTAATATTATATAATAAATTTTATATTTTAAAGTATTGGTAAACTGTCCTATTCTAACTTGGATGGTCTATGTATGGTCGGAAGTTTAGATATAAAATCCTTAGATGAATTAAGTTTTTTAAATATTAGGAATTTTCATATAGTTTAAATAAGAAAAGATTTAACAATTAAAGTTTTAATGGATTTCAAAGCCCTAAATATTAAAAAACTAATTAACTTATATAGAAAATATAAAATTATAATTTTATCCAATGTGAAACTTATTTTTAAGGATAAAAAAGACGAATAACATTTCAATAGGGACTTTGTGCTTTTAATATAGTTATTATTATTATTATTATTATTATATATATATTGATTATTTTAATGTCTTTGCGATGATTTGCTTCTTTAAATGAAAGCCATCAATAAGTTAAGTTTGTGTACGTGTTAATATAAAATACCATAGCCAAATCTTCGACCATAAAAGAGAATTATTCCTTAACCAATACGCGAGTCGCCTTCAAAAGCAAATCATTTATCGTCTTTTATTTATTTATTAGAAATAGGAACTTTACACAAGAAGCCAATTACGAGCGGTGGCTTTTAAAGTTTGGCCTTTGTTGCATCACTTTGTTTAGCTATGTGGGTTATATCAATTATAAACTAATCGACACCAATTGCGTAATTTCAAGTTGAAATTAAATTAATTATTTAAAAGGACAATTTAATAATTTAACTTAAATACTTTCGACTTTTAATATAATATAGATAAATATGGATAGATGTGGTTTAAAATATGGCCCCATCACTGCTCTCCGGCTAGTTCCCCCATGAGATGGTTGAGAAAGACATCTGTTGAGAAAATACAAGAAAATTTGATAATTTAGCTTAAACTTCCAATTCTATCCTTAATGAATACTCTCGACCCCTTTTTGATTTCAAAAATCTTTTATTATTTCTTAAACTCCGTGCGCAGTCAAATATGTTGACATAAATTGGAACAGAGGGAGTATAAAATAAAAATAAAAGTTGGCAAATAGAAGACAATGTGACATTTCAACTCAATGTTGAAAAGTCGGACAGTATGTATTGAGTATCTCACTCGTGACTTATCTTCACCCATGCTTTTCCTTCTAGTTTCTGGGCAAAAGTGTTGAGACTTTTTAAAACAAGAAACAAATTGTAGCCTCTTCCACTTTGTTCAGAAAACGGACGTGATGGTTGGTTTTAATGAAGAGACTGAAATGCTTATAGAGAAACTTGTGAGAGGACATGGGCAATTAGATGTGATCTCAATTCTTGGAATGCCAGGACTAGGAAAAACAACCTTGGCTAAGAAATTGTATGATCATGAAGCAATTTCCAATCGCTTCGATATTCGCTTATGCTGTTCTTCTTCCCAATCTTATAATAATAGAGCTCTCTTGTTTGAATTATTAGGTCATATTTGTGAGCTTGATGATGATATTACTAAAGAAAAAACTGATGATGAGTTAGCTGAGAAGCTCTATAGATATTTGAAAGGAAAGAGGTACCTTATTGTAGTCGATGACGTTTGGAGTCCTAATGCATGGGATGATATAAAGAGACCATTTCCCGATGATAATAAAGGAAGTCGAATTATTTTAACAACTAGACTTGAATCAATCGCCACGTATGCCATGATCAATTCGAGTCCTCATCACCTTCGCTTGTTCACAGAAGAAGAAAGTTGGATGCTACTTAAGGAGAAGGTATTCAAAGAAGATAATTATTATTGTCCTCAAGAACTCGAGGAGATTGGTAAGCAAATAGCGACAAAGTGTGGAGGATTACCCCTTGCAATTGTATTGGTAGCTGGTGTTCTTGCAAAAAATGATAAGGAAGACGTAGTTCATTGGCAACAAGTAGGGGAACGTTTGAAGTCAAAAATACAAGGTTGTATGGATATAGTTGAATCAAGTTATCAACACTTACCCCTTCATTTGCAAAATTGTTTTCTCTACTTTGCTTCATTTCTAGAGGGTGAAAAAGTTCCTGTTCAGAAATTGATACGACTGTGGATAGCAGAAAATTTTGTTGATGAAGCCAGTAGTACTACGACATTAAAGAGCTTAGAGATGGTTGCAATGGATTATTTGATGGATTTAATTAGGAGCAACCTTGTGATGGTGGCTAATATAAATTCCTCAGGGGAGCTCAAAGCTGTCTATATTCATGATGTAATACACGAATTTAGCTTGAGGAAAGCTAAAGTTGGCAACTTTTTGCTGAGGATAAATGACCAGCTGTAAGTGAAATCTATTTAATTATGTATCTAGCTTTCTGAAGGAGAACCTTGTCGTAACTGATAAAGTTCACGGGTGATTCGAGCCGTGGAAACAGTCTCTTGCAGAAATGCAGGGCAATAGACCATTGTGGTCCTGCCCTTCCTCGGACCCTGCCCTTTTTGTTGTTTATTAGATATCAATTTAATTATGTATCTCCTTCTTGAACCAGTGTTTATATACTTCCATCTTCCAAAGGTCGCTCTGGACGCATATATATCTTAGCACCTTCTGGACGAAATATCAACACCTTACGATTCCTTCCCAGTGTAAATTCTCCTTGGATTGATTTAGACTTGGCTAAATCCTGGAAAAACCTGAGAGTATTAGATTTGAGTTCCGTACAGCTGCATAAGACTTATGTAGATGCATTGAGATACCTGATTCATTTGAAGTATTTGGAGCTGCAGTTGGCTTCTGATTACATTCCATATACAATATGCAACCTGAAGGAGCTAGAGACGTTTATAGCGACCGGAGTCTATCATAAATCCTGCATTCCAAATTCCATTTGGGGTATGACAAGCTTGAGGCATTTGCATATAACTACTCTATATACCTCTCAACTATTAGAGGATCTTGACAACTTAAAAACATGTTCCAATCTGGTTATAGATGCTGGGGTGTATTACCAGAATTTTATGAAAAGATTACCCAACCTTGAAAAGCTCAGTTGTCGATTATGTGGTTCAGGAACCCGTTTTTACAAATACTTTCCAGATTTCGGGTCACTTGGTCGACTCAAATCTCTCAAGATTGATGTCACTAGGATATTGACATATCCCTATGGTTTTGAAGACTTTACATACCCCTCAAGCCTCAAGAAATTAACTTTGGCATATCTAGAGCTCCCTTGGAGTAAAATGTCCTACATTGGCCGTTTGTCCAACCTTGAAGTTCTTAAATTAGAAGGAAGTGGTTTCAAAGGGAGACAATGGGACGTTAAGGACGGGGAGTTTTCTAACCTTAAAGTTTTGAAATTAAAGAAACTAGGACTATCGGAATGGACAGCCTCTGATGAATCGTATACCAACCTACAGCAAGTAGTGGTGCAAGGGTGTTGGAAACTAGAGGAAATTCCTATTAGTTTTGGGACTAGTTGCTCATTGCAACTTATTGAGGTAAGATCATGTTGTGACTCTGCAGTAAATGCTGCCCTCAAAACTAAAGAAACACAAATTGAGGAGATGGGGAATTCTGAATTCAAGGTTATTATTTGTAAGTAAAGTCACAAGTCATCATCAGAAGGATTGTTCAATTAGGTTTCTTTGTCATATTTTTTCAATTAAATGAAATGCTACACATGGTATGTAAGGCCATGCATCCTGTAATTGCTTCATATAAGCCTATTTCTCTTCACCTGCCTCTATCAAACTCTTGGTCCCATTGTTGACTCGGAGTGATTGTTGAAGGAAGGCTGTGGCAAATGGGTTTATATTTTTCTACTTGTGGAGAGAGAAGCCGCGATATTATTCCTAGCTTGTCTGACTTTGGGTTGAGCGTAGAAAAATTAAGAATTAGAGTCCCCATGAGAAATCCGCACTGTCTGAGTACCCTTTCATGAATGTTAGACCACTTCTATAAGCTCTGCGTAATTCTTTCTCCTCCTTGATCAGGTGAAAATTATATAATTCAGCTTCCATTTCCGCCTGTAAAAGTTTGAGCTTTGTCTGCAATTCCCAAATTTTATGTTCCACCTTGGACATTTCTTGGTTCATCTGTTTTGCAGCAATCTCAAGATATCTCAACTTCTTGCGGACTCCATACATAGTGTGGCCAGGTATACTAAGTCCGCAAATAGATTGGCTGTCCCTAATTATTTAGGGACAGTTACTAAAAAGGGCAGCCTGGTGCACTAAGTTTAGGGACAGTTACTAAAAAGGGCAGCCTGGTGCACTAAGTTTAGGGACAGTTACTAAAAAGGGCAGCCTGGTGCACTAAGCTCCCGCTATGCGGGGGTCCGAGGAAGGGCCGGACCATAAGGGTCTATTATACGCAGACTTACCCTGCATTTCTACAAGAGGATGTTTCCACGGCTCGAACTTGTGACCTCCTGGTCACATGACAACTACTTTATCAACTACGCCAAGGCTCCCCTTCAAAGATATGAGTAAGTCCCCAAATAGATTGAGTATTGTAACCATAAACAAAGGTAGCATGACAAACAAACTGTGATCCTCTATCTCGAACATAGCAATGAACTAATTGAGGCTCTGAGATCAGGAAATTGATCACCACATATTGTAGTTTCCAACGTATCTGTTGCAATCTGCCAATAATTGTTAATAAAGCAGTATCTTTAGATGAATGCATTAAAGATTACTCGTCCGAGATTTTAACACATACGCGTATGAACTATTTTCTCCAACAAAACAATAATAGCAAGTATACTAATGATGTTGCAAGGTAAAAAAGCTACCTTGATCCAGTAGCCTTCTCCGTGGCCAGACAGTAAAGACAAATAGCGCCAAAGCATAAGCTAAAGACATGATGTATCGACTCGGTAAAGAAAACCTATTACAGAAACAAACTAAATGCATATGTAATGTCCAGTTAGTTAAACTCTGGATATTGGAAACCGACTGAACTTAATATCAGCAAAGCATTAAGGCTGGGAAAGCAACAGCTCAAACATTGGCAGAAAGAAAGCATGCTCATATATCAATTCAATATCGCAGGTTCAGCTCCTATTAAAGTGTTACTTTTGTTGTCTGACTTATGTCTTTAAATTTTATCTACTAGTTGCATCATAGGATGTGTCAATCTGCACAACTTGGTAGTGCAAATACTATACAGACTGATGTACATTTGCGAGATTAAGACCTGAATAAGACATCTACTTATGATTTACTGATCATGTTCCAATACATTGGCCAGATATGTTGAACTCGAGAGATAGTTCTCTTGTACTTTCAGGGGGCATCCATTTTAAACTAGGTTTACTGAAGTCCTTGTGAAGTTAGTGTGAGAACTGGTTCTTGAATTAGTGACTATATCCAAGAATTTTTACTTTGCCGTCCAAAGTTTTCAAGGTCTTGCAAAATGGTATCTGCACTTTTAAAGTAGTGTTGCATCAAGTGCTGTTAGGTCACAAGAAGAAACTCATGAAGATTCAGTGTTTCTGTCATTTAAATGAAGTATCTTTGTTAAGTTACTTTCCTTTTTCTTTGTGATTTCTTTCTGTTGTTTCACCAAACTTGGCCAACTAGCTCTTACTAGTTTAAAACTTTTGAGGGTAATTAAAGAAGAGAAAAAGAAGCCGATAAAGCGATAAGTTTTTTTCTTCTGCCAGAAAAAATAGAAGGACGAATAGGTAGTGAATTAAGGCAATTGAGAAGCAAAGTAGAGTATAGATGGATCTGAAGTAGTTTATAAGAACACCAAAGAAGCTTTAGGCTTTAACGACTAATTGGTAAAATAACAAAAAGGTAACAGTTGTTGACTGCTACTGAGAACCTAACAGAATTTTTCACTTAGATGGAACCTGGAATGGATTTTTGTAATTGAATTAACGAAAGAATATCCATTCCCTGCAAAAAGTCAGGATGGATAATCGGTCTATAGAACAGAAGTCATCTGAGGCTTCTGCAGAATTTCTTCTCTATATAGTAATCGCCTTTTCGTTGAACCATGGCACGTGTAGATAATGCTCTCGAGGCAATGCCTTATGCATGAAACATCATAAGTCTCAAGAAATTTCAGGTCTGTTTCTCTCCACTTTGTGCCTGCAAAATGCTTGTACTCCTCCATCACAGAAGACAAACACCAACTCTGCCATTTCCTTAGGCAACCGACAATGCAACCAGTTCGATGCTGCAGGAGTAAATGAAGTATGTGTTATAACCATAGCACAGGGATTGGAAATTGAAGCAGCAATGTCAAAACCCCGAGGATCGAAGGCAAAATTTTTAACTTGACTGTTCAACTTTTAAGGTTGTTACACTGAGCACATTGTGCACCGGATTGTGCACCGGACTGCCCCCTTTTTTTTTTTTACACTGAGCATATTGTATTTTTGAAATAATGGGTTCAACATTTAACATCTGTCAAAAATTCAGTGGTTTTTCACACACACTCACATATATGTTTCCTGTCGAAAATACTGAATTCAGTTGAACACATTGATAATAAGCTGCGGACGAAGTAAAGTAATCATTCGTAAGACTCAATTGTAAACATCCAACCAGAGTCCGCGGTCAATCTATAGACTCTACAATAAGGAAAGCATATGTTTACTTTTACTGAAAACCAAGCAATCCAGACTACAAAGAGAAACCAAATGTTTCAAGCTCCACCAGATACAGAAAGCTCTATAGTATGATGCTGGAAATAGAAAGCAAAAAGGGAATAATAATTCCGTTTTGCAAACAAATCAGAAAATTAATCAGGACAAATTCAAATGAAACTCGAGAGAGAGAAAAATGAGCACCTACTGGAATGTAAGTTCAATATTGTGCAGCAAAAAATACAAGGATTGTAGCAGATAAGCATAGACGACAAAACCAAAAACTGCAGAAAAAAATGCACATCTTAGAGCTGCCCAAGTTAAAAGGAATGAACTTAACGCACCTTTCCGCGCTTGCAGTGGATAAGAACTGGATGATTTCTGACATCTAAAGACAAAAAGAAAAGAATGTCACCATTTATATACTGAGATTATAGGCCAACAAATATGATAGAGAGAATGTTAGAGATTGATACCTGTTAGCACTTTCAAAGCCTCTGTAATAGCACTCCTCGACATAGCTGACGCTTCCTGAAAGGAAAAAAAAAAAACTTCCAACTTTTCAACCAAGATTATAAGAATTTAACTGAAAAGCCTCTCACTCAAGCGAAAGATATCCACCTTAAAAAATTGAGAAACAAAACAATAGATACAAAAATTATCAAAAGGCTGAATCTTGATGCTAGAAACTTGCTAATTACAACGTTAACTAACTTCAATGCAATCTAAACTCTGAGCTTGGCAGCAGTGCGTGGAACATAAACTGAGTATTCAATTTTAAGATATAAACAGAAGAAACAAAAATAGGTGTCTATATTGCAACTCTCTTAGGAACAAAATGCACCTTTTGAGTTAACTAATCTATATCATTTCAGTTACTCACCACCATTTCTCACATTCTATCATATCATAAAAGTCAGAAGCCAGATTATCGAAACCCAACATCTATCAATCAACTACTCTTAATCCCAAGATAGTTGGAGTCGCCTCTATATTAATTCGTATCTTTATAGGACTCTCCATAGATTATTTTACTGTACTCGTTAACCTAGCGTAACCTTCCTCCTATACCAACCTTGGAATCTACTTTACAGTCAGACCTTTCTATAACAACTATCCTCTAAAACAGCATTTCGCTATAACGACCAAGTTTTCTTTGGAATTTGATTTTTCATGTTATGTTATACTCTCTTTCCCTCTGTTTCAATTTATGTGAACCTATTTCCTTTTTAGTCCGTGCCAAAAAGAATGACATTTTTCCTTATTTGGAAATAATTTACCTTTATGCAATGATTTATAGCCGCACAAAATATATGCGTCTCATTTTCCACCACAAGTTCAAAAGTCTTCTTTCTTTTTTTAAACTCCATGCCCAGTTAAATGGGTTCACATAAATTGAAACGGAGGGAGTATTATATATTCTCTACAACAGTATTTCGTTATAGCAGCCAAAAAATTTCTAGACAAACACACTGTTATACAGATGTTTGACTATACATGCAAATCTCAAATAGGGAGACTTGATAAAAACCAATACAGAAAGGTGTCTATATTTGCTAATCTGACTCAAACAGAAAAAGAACAAGAAAAGAAGAAATATTCTTTGAGAAAACAAAGAATCATTCACATAGTTTTGGTTATATGTGAAATGTATAATCATTCATGAAACAACAGCTAGATATAGAAACAAATTCTACTAAATAATCCACAGTAATATAAGGTTAAAAGACAAAAACCTGAGTTAACTGTTTATAGAAAAAGTTTTACAAATAAAAGAGAAAAAGGATTGAAGAAAAATGAACTACCTTAGTGCCATCCATTCCAAATTGGAAAAGCTTTATTTTGTTAAATCGAAGAAACTCCAAATTCTCTTCAGGATAAGGCTCTGGACACAAACATCTGCAGACCAAAAATAAAAAAAATAAAAATCAATCCTCAGTTCCCCACACTGAGAAGAACAAATTCAGAGAATCTTGAAAAAAATAATGAGAAATTAATATTCAAAATGACCCTTCCTTTTTTCCTCTCTTCCTCACATTTGCAGACTGAGTGAAATTTAACCACTAAGTTAACATATTGATACAGTAAGTTGGCTATTCTGATAGCGTAAAAACAACAAGATTACTACACTGCGGTCTCAAATAAATTAGAGTCGGCTATATGAATTATCACCAACCATATTTTCTTTTAAATTCATCTCAGGTCAACAAAACATAAAATATTAAAAGAAAAAAAGTACTACTTAAAAATCCTTTTATGTTTCCTACTGAAATAAGAATCTCTTATAGCTAAAAATAGAACATAAAAGGAGAGACTAACATGATAGAGCTCAGATTGAGTGACAGCAAAAATGGAAAATTGGAAGGCTGAGGAAAGCCACTTCTGTAAATGCAGTTATCTTCCACTACTGAGAAATTTGTGGGTGGCACCAACATACCATCATCTTCTTGCAAAATCAAATCCATTTTTATACTTCCTTTTTTTGTTGCTATTTAATCACAAATTCACAGAAAAATAAATATAATAATAATTACGTCTCAATCTCAAAAAAGTGTGGTGAGGTAGACTATATGAATCCTCAAAGATAAAATGTTTCAACTAAAAATCAAGGAAATATTTCAGTTGTCATGTTGGATTCTTGGATGAAGATTCTTCTAATATTTCAGCTAAAAAAGCAAAAAGGTTCATGTTTGTTGGGAATCTAGTGGATTTTGTCCAAGTTTATATAGATAACTATTAATATTATATGTCTATTTACGTACGTTAAAGGTTGGCCCTTACACTATCCAAATGTTTTTGACCTTTCAAATTGCTAAAATTATGTTTAATTTCTTTAGGAATTTCCATGTCCAAGAGATAATATCAAGTATATGATGTGTAATGTTCAAAAAATAATTGAGCAGTCGTAATCTGCACTTTTTGCTTGAATTATTTAATTTAGTTAGTTTTATTTTGTATGACAATTTCATTTTTCTGAGGTCACATTTATCAGAGAGGAAATTCAACAAAAAGTTCTTTTTGAGTAATATACTGAATAAGCCAAGGTAGGTGGAATATGCTCTTTTTATGGTATTGCTCGAACTTGTCAAGCTCGAGTATCTATGCAATTTTCTTTTTGGTTTTGATTTTCAATTAGGTATGCGATATCCGTTTTGGGACCTCAATTAATCTGGATTTGCGTCGCATAAGATTATTAAAGAGAGAAATATTTTATATCATAAAGTATTTCATTCTCATGACTCGAATTTGAAATCTGTGGTTAAAAACTAAGAGATTCTATCTACCATCACAACTCTTGATGGTGTCTATGCAATTATTAAGGCCGGATACTATCATAATATTTGAAAGTGACAATCACTTCAAAGTTTGAAACTTAAATAATTAAAGTTAGATGTAAGAAAATATAAAAGTGTTACTGGAGTCAACAAAGCAAGTTGATAAGTTAACTATAGTTAGAAATATAATTGTAGATTGTAGCTAGAAGTAAGTTAGTTAGTACAGTGTTAGAAGGTAGTTATATTGTAGCAGATTTTGTTTTCTCTCATCCTCTGAGTCTTGCCTTCTCTTGCATCTCTTCTTTCTCAAGCTCAACCTTCATATCCATGGCAGCTAACATGGTATCAGAGCCAGCGGAGCAGATCAAAAGGCAACTCTCAAGCTAGTCCTTACTCTCACTACTTCAATTTCAAAATTTTATGGTAAATTGTCCAATTGTAGTGTGTAGCTGAAAGACTAGGGTTTGCTCTTGAGAAGCGGCTGAAAATGGCGATTGGAGAAGAAACGTTAGGTGAAACTTCATTTCCAACAGCTACAACATCTGGTAATGTCAATTCCGCCACCGGCACAACTGTATTTTCATAAATTGACCGCAATCACCCACTCTTCCTTCAACCAACAGACACTCTAGGTAGTACTATGATTTCTCTTCAACTTACTGGTTTAGATAACTATGCGCTATGGAGTAGGTCTATAAGGATTGGTCTATTAGGGAAAAGCAAGTTAGGTTTTATAGATGGTCGATTTCCTAAGTCTAAGTTTGAACCTGAACTTCATGATCAATGGGTGAAAGTTAATGTTGTAGTTCTCTCATGGATAATGAATGCAGTAAGGCCAGGTCGACTTAGTAGTGTAGTATATGCCTCTAAAGCTCACAAGGTTTAGAAGGACTTAAAGAGAGATTCGACAAGGTAAATGGATCTAGGGCTCTGTATCTACATGGAGAGATTCATATTCTCACTCAAGGTACCATGTCTATTGCTGACTATTTCTCCAAATTGAGAGATCTATGGGATATATTTGATGCGTTAATGCCCTGTCCTAGTTGTCCATGCCCCGAGTCTAAAAAATATGCCCAACACTTTTGAGTATCACAGGCTACTTCGGTTTCTGATAGTGTTGAATGAGTCCTACTCACAGTCACGGAGCCAGATCATTGACGAGCGCAAAATCAGTGTATAAAACTTAGGCTCGCTAGTCAAAGATAGTATAGTATTAAATCGTCTCCACGAGAATTGGTTTAAATAATGTTCTAATAAATCTTCAGCTTAACACTATCCAGGAAAATAAACTTTTGATTCAAGTTATTACTGACTAATAATAAAAACTAAGATCATTGATTGTGAGAAAATAATGGAATTTTAGTGACTGAGTAGCAACGATTGAATATCAAGGTGAGAAGTAATGTATGTGACAAGATATGTGATCATCTATTATTCTGATTACTCCGTGCTAAGTTCACTCTTAACTTCTATTGACTCTTTCGATTTCAATAGATGATTAGACTAACTTAAGGATTCAAAGTCTTCTGAATGAATGAGAGTTTTTGACCAACCTAATGACAGGTTCTATGAACATATGCAAAAATACATTGATGGAATGATCTTACGAAGAGCGTCTCTCGACTATTCTTCCAAATTGGGTCAATTGATAACTCTCCTAGCTCTTTCGATTACCTATGGGAGGCGTAAAATTTACCCAAACAAGATAACCTAATGCGAATTGCAGCAACACTTCTCGTTCGATTAATGTGAAACCACAATTGGCCTTTCCATTCAATTAATAACTCATTTAATGAATTCAGGCAACTAACATAGAGTAAACCCCAAACAATTTTCAAACCACAATATCTGTCAATAACCCTAAGAAAGATTACTCCATAGTGGAGAAGTTTTGTGATTACCCAAAGGGTTATTTTATAAATTAAGACTCAGTTCTAGGATTATTAGCCATACAAAGACTAATTTTAATTATCTCGATTTACATGTCCAGTCCGGACGTGAAATCTGAAAGCTTTTATGTGAAAATATAAGAAATAATAATTTTTTGAATTAAAATTTGGTTTTAGTTGACTTGAGTCAACATTTTTAGTAAATGAACCCGGATCTTTTCACATTTTGGGACTTGGGCATATGCCCGAAAATGAATTCCGAGGTCCCAAGCCTTAGAAATCAATTTTTGAAAGAAATTATTTTGCTGAATTATTAATGAAATAAAGAAAAGAATTAATATTTGAAACCATTGGTATCGGGCTCGTATTTTGGTTTCGGAGCCCGGTACATATTTTTTATAGTATTTGAATACTAACTGTGAAGTTTGGTGAAAATCTGAGTTTATTTGATGTGATTCGGACATCCGGTTGAGAAATAGTGAAATTGAAGTGCTCTTGAGAAAAATGATGAGTTTTGAGGTTTAATTCATAGTTTTACATGTTATTTTCATGACTTGATCACACGAGCAAAATCCATATGATATTTTTAGACTTGAGTGCATGTTTGTTTTAGAGCCCCGAGGGCTCGGGTGAGTTTCAAATAGATTTGGGTTGTGTTGCGCTCGTTCTTTCTTATGCTTCGACGTCATTTCTTCAAGCATGAATGATATCATTTTGAATAAATGAGCTCCAATTTTTGTTTTGAATGAGGTATTATATGCGTATCGTAATTACGGACACGTAGCAAAAAGAATCGTTGAATTTGGACATCGTATGAGGATTTTATGGTCATTTTACTAAGGATGCCAGATTTTTCAGATTAATTACGAAATTGCCACTGATAGCGTATTTAAAAATCTGCACTATTTGCAAATATTAAAACCTACATATATGATTCATTATAAGGTCGAATTGAGTGATGCAAAAGCCTAACTTGACCAGAATTTCACAAGGAATCCATTGGAGACATAGAAATCGAGTTTCGGGATCGTTTGATACGAGAAACGAGGCAGAATATCTGGCAGAAAAATATATAAAATTAAGGTTTGTTCATTCGGTCATATTTTGAGTCGGGGAGCTCGAATTAGGCGATTTTCACCATAGGGATTGGTAAGTGTTCTCTAATCATTTTTTTTTTGGTTATTTTCAATTACCCAATATTTTTCATCATTTTGAAATCAAAAACTAAGAATTTTCATGGTAAAAATTGAGGGTTTGGGTAGAATTAGGAAATTTTGTAAAAATTGAATCTTTACCTCGAATTGAGGTCGGATTTCGAAACTAATTATATATTCGGGCTCGTGGGTGAATGGGTAAACGTAATTTGGTCCGAACCCGAGTTTGGACCAAGCGGGCCTAGGATCGGGTTTTAACTTTTTTTGAGAAAACTTAGGAAAAATTATAATTTTCAATAAAGTTAGTTTCTTTAGCATTAATTAATGATATTAAGTTAATTATGGTTAGATTCAAGTGTATTGGAGGTGAATTCAAGAGGAAAACTATAATTGAACAGTGAGTGGCCTGCGAAGTGAGGTAAGTGCTTGGTTTAACCTTGACTTGAGGGAATAGGAATCCAACCTGATTGTTATGTGAAATTACTTGTGTGTAGTGTATATGTGAGGTGACGAGTATCTATACACTACCAAATTGTTATTTACCATGATCCTTTTTTCGTTTTCCATTTATTTGCTTCCCGGCTTGACTGTTTTATGATTGTTGAGGTTTATATGGTCAAGTGATGATCTTTGCTGTAATAAATCTAAGACCTGAATAAGAGTTACATGTACTTTTGTCTTAATGTTATATAGATCAAGATTGCATTTGGATTATCGTTTTTATGTTTATCTTTTGAAGATTTAGTGAAGACTTAAACCTTAGACCAATAAACAAAAAAAAAATATTGATAATATTTTAGAGTAGGACCCCAGACTTTAAAAATGTCAAACGGTAGGATAAGATAAACTATTTGGAGCTCATTAAATTTAGGTCATGAGTGAATAGATGGAAATATTCATTTATAGGCGGCTTTTAGAAATATGTTCAAGTGCGTAATTGAATTATTCCGCATATGCTACTTGACTATTTGTTTTCATTATAATATTGCCAAGTATTGTTGCACGTGTGTTAAAAGTGTTGGTTGTTCCATTGATTTTGTTATGGTACATAAAGGTTGAACTGGATGACAGTGTTACGATATTTACATATATTCTGGTTGATTTCATTATGAAATAATATTGGATACAACTTGTGAGCTATAATGTGTTCTGTTTACAATTGTTGAGATAAACGTGTTATGAAAGGCTTGGCCTAAATTGTGAAAGTTTTTGATATATAAATCAATTGATAGTGATAAGAGTGGACAATATGATAGTGATAAGGGTGGACAGGGGAAATAAATGATAGTGATAAGGGTGGACAGTGGAAATAAATGATAGTGATAAGGGTGGACAGGTGGGATGGGGTTGCACGCCGCAACAAGACAGTGATGAGGGAGAATATTTATGTTTTACTGATTTTAATTACAAAGATTTGGAAACTTTACTATTTTACTCTACTGTTATTTCCCATATCTTGCACATTTGGTTATTTTAAATTTAAGTTTGGAAACTTGGAAAGTTGTGTGAAATTTTGGTAACAGCCGAGGCTGAAAGAAGCGACTGAGTTATTTTATTTATTTATTGTTGCAGTTATTTTTTTTGTTTGCTTAGAATTATTATTACTTTATTATATACATATATTATCGCAGGTTAAGTTATAATTTCCCGCCTTAGCCTTGTCACTACTTCGTCGGGTGATGCGTGGCTAGAATTCATGATTTTTAGCATTATATACCTTGCATTTTATGTGTTTTAATGATAAAAATACACGTCATGAGTGCCTAATGGAGTTTATTTAATGTGCAGGTGAGTTGGAAATGGAAGCCGAGCTAAATGAGAGCATAAACGTCGGAAAATACGTGCAAGAGTCGAAAAGGAGCGATCCGGGACAAGCCTGGCGACAGCCAGACGTTAGACCCCAAACTCCAGGGGCTGCCTGGCGTTAGCCAGGCGTTATACCCAAAACGCCAGGGGCTGCCTGGCGTTACCCAGGCGTTAGACCCATAACTCCAGGGGTTGCCTGGCGTTACCCAGGCGTTAGACCCATAACGCCAGGGTGCCTATTTTGGTGA
>ML413353.1:0-56742 GCA_005239525.1 Nicotiana knightiana
CGGTATATAAAATCGGCTCCAGGCAAAGGGTTATTGTTTGAGGATCGAGGTAATGAGCATATCTTTGGTTACTCAGATGCTGATTGGACAGGATCACCTTCTGACAGACGTTCTACGTCTGGATATTGTGTTTTAATAGGAGTCAATTTGGTGTCTTGGAAGAGCAAGAAACAAAGCGTAGTTGCTCGATCTAGTGCAGAAGCAGAATATCGAGAAATGGCTATGGCAACATGTGAGCTAATTTGGATCAAACAATTGCTCAAGGAGTTAAAATTTGGAGACATCAGCCAGATGGAACTTGTGTGCGATAATCAAGCTGCCCTTCATATTGCATCAAATCCAGTGTTCCATGAGAGGACTAAACACATTGAGATTGATTGTCACCTCATCAGAGAAAAGATACTTTCAAGAGAGATTGCTACAAGATTTGTGAAGTCGAATGATCAGCTTGCTGATATTTTCACCAAGTCCCTCACTGGGCCTCGTATCGGTTATATATGTAACAAGCTCGGTACATTTGATTTATATGCACCAGCTTGAGGGGGNATCATTGTATAAAGAAGATATAACATATTATTTTCTCCCGTGCTTTCTCACATTTATTATGTCTTCGTTTCATCCATTCTTGTTTTGCAGGAATAGGAAGAGGCTTTCCAAGAAATTTTCCACTTATGAGCACCTTGGTGGTGTTAGCTGCAGTACCCACCACCTCTTTGCCTTTACTACTGTCATCAACTTCATCAAACTTCAAGTGTAACTCCGGATGAATTACCCAGCAATCCAATTCATTATGCCCTTGCTTCTTACAAGTCTTACAATACTTTGGCATGTAATCATATGTAATCTTTGATCCACTTAAATTCCTCAGGCCCAGATTCATATTCTTCTTCTACTAGTTTAATTCATCAAAAAAACATAGCTAACAAATTAACCTCAATCTTAACCTTTGCACAACTAGGTATAGTATCATTTTGAGTTTCAAGATCAACATGTAAGGGATTACCAACTGCACTTGCGAATGAGAAGACAGATTTCTTACCAACGAAGTTGGGTGGCAATTCAGGAAAACTGATCCAAACTACTGTAATATAAGTTTCCTCCTTAGGCTTCCACTATGGGTTCCACTTCGTGCACCTCATCTTCCACATCTCACCTTGGGTTTTCAAGTAGAATGTAGGCTTTGACAGAAGATGAACATAATTCCCCATTAATGACAGCCTTACCAATACGTGATTATTTTCGATTAAGCCTATTGAACAGGCTCCCTTAAGTTCATATTGAATGGAGATTACTTTACGTAGTTCATTTATCACAGGCTTCCCATAAGAAAAGTTTTCAAGAACTACCAGTAGTAGACCTTGTTAAATGATTGATTATTTAACTTCTTGCTTCTTCGACTAGATTATAAGCTCTCCATATAGAAACTCAATAGGTTTGATTGGTATTTTGGCTAGGGCTTGCATGGGCGGATTTAATGCTTTGGGTTGTAGGAATTGTGCACAGTTTTGGAGAGGATTACGGTTGGTAGATGTTGTTTAGGGCTCTGGGGATGGTAGAGACGATTGGCCAGCCTCATGAGAAGGCTCGCCAATGGCCGGAGAAGCCATTAATGGTCTGTGAGATCTTCGTGCTTGAGTCGTTGCAAATCTCCTGTCACCAGAGCTCTCTCCTCGCGCATTTTTGGGGGATTTTTGTTTAATTTAGTGGCTTAAATTGGAGAAATTGGGGACTTTTGTAAAAACTTATTAAAATGTAAGATGATGATTTGAAGGCCAATTTAATATCGGAATTGGATAATTTTGGTATGGTTGGACTTGTATCGGAATGTGTTCGAATTTTGTAGGTTTTATCGAGTTCCAAGGTGCGGGCTTGAGGTTGAATTTTTGGGTTAACTTTTTTATTTTCATAAAAAATCAAAGCTTTATTATCGAAAATTATTTCCTAGGGCTTTTATTTATGATATTAAGTTATTTTGTCTAGATTCAAGCCGTTCGGAGGTTGTTTCCCACGAGAAGATCATTTTAGAGTATTGATTTAGCTTCATTAAGTTAACTATCTTGCCTAAATTTGAGTGGAGGAACTACCGCTTAGGATTTGGGTTGATTGTGTTATGTAAATTATGTGAAAGACGTGTATGCAAGGTGACGAGTGCGTGCTCGGGCTTATATGTGGAAAATTAACCGGTTTAGACTCTTAAACTTCCTTCATGTATTTATTTGAAATTGTTAGCACATATTATATCTTTTATTTGTTAAGTTTGCTCTTATATGCTTTATTTGAAGTTATTACCTCTTTTATTGTAATGTCACTTGTGACCTTCTATATTGTTGAGTTATTCTTAATTGAAATTGTTGTTACATGATATCCTTTCATTGCTGGATTATTGTCATGCATTTAGACGTAGTTTCTAGTTCATGCCATTACTTTCATTGTTAGCTTATATTATACACTAGAATTCGAAGTTTGTCATTTCATAGAAATACGTTCATTATTGAGTTTATTCTTAAGAAACTAATTGAAGTTGAAGTTATTGAAAGTCATTAACCTATTTTAGTTATAGTAGTTGTTTAATGGGGTATTGTTCATTGTTGAGTTACTTTCTCCGCTCATTTTGTTGCTATTGAGATTTTTGTACACACGTGTTTGAGCCGTGGGCTATGTGTGTGGTGATATTGGTAATATTGTTGGTAAGTGGTTGTGGCCTATAGGTACTCTTGGTATGAGCTGATATGTCATGTTATTGTGATGTTAGCACATATGAATTTGTCGTGTGAATTGATTGTTGTTATGCGGAGCATAAGGGTGGCATCTCACTGGTATTATTATGCGGAGCATAAGGGTGGCATCTCACTGTTAATGATTATGCAGAGTGATATGGGTGTCTAATGATATTTTCAGGAAAATTGATACGGGTGTCTAATGATATTTTCAGGCGGAGTAATACGAGTTGCTATCAGATTGATATGGATAGCTGCTATTATTGTCAAGGCGGAGTGATACTGGTGGCTATCAGAGTGATATGGGTGGCTATTATGTTAAATGTTGGGGTGGAGCGATAAAGGTGTCTATTATGATATTATCAATACAGAGAGATAAGGGTGGCTATGTCAAGGGTGATATGTGATGGCCTAGGGGCACTATGTTGATGATATTCGTGTGATGGTGCAATTTTTCTTGTGTATGTCATGCACCTTACATGACCTGTTTTTTTGCTTTCAATGAGCTACTCAATGTCTTTGATATTACTTGTTGACTTGGGCTATAGTACTACACCCGCACAAGCATACACCATAACATGCCATTTTTACCAGTTCAGGAGTATGAAACTTGACATTCATTGATCATGCCCATGTATTCTTGTATTATCTGCTTCTATTTTTACATTGAGCTTGTGACCACGACTGCGGATTGTGATTGTGAGCCTGTGATCACTCCGGGAGAATTGAAATATTAGCACTTGAGTTGTCTGTGTGGTTGTGATTAATAACGTGGCACAAGGTGTCGGGAGCATATGATTTGTGGTTTAAGACTCGTGACTTGTGTTTATGAGATAAGGTATCTCGGAGTAATTCTATTCTGAAACTTGTGCTCCAAAGGTTTGAGTATTCGATTGTCATTATTTTTCTTTAATTGGTTTCAGTAGTACTCAATGGTGTTCGGTTTACTTTACGATTATATCACATGTTTATTCCTTGTTGTCATTTGTTGTTATTCCTTCTTTTATTATCTTTATACTTATGTACTGCACGAGTTATTATAACTAGTAGGTGTCTTGACTTGTACCTCGCCACTACTCTACATAGGTTAGTCTTAATACTTACTAGGTACCGACCGTGGCGTACTCACACTAAACTTCTACACCTTTTTATGCAGATTCACGTATTGGAAATATCAGACTCAGGCAGAGTTAGCTTCATGATCGCGAGGATTAAGGTTGAGTTGTTTGGTCGTCACAGTACCTTAGAATCCTTTCCCTTTTTATGGTAATGTCAATTTGTTATCCGAATAGTATTGTATTTCAATTTTTGAGATTTTTCTATGTATTCAGCTAGAGTTCGTGACTCTATATTACCTAGTCTTGGTAGGTTGTTGTGATTGTTGCCACGTAGGCTTGTTTCACTTTTATTTTGGTATTTATAGTAAGATTTTGTTGTAAGTAATCGACTCACCTAGTCTTAGAGACTAGGTGTCATCATGATACCTAAGGCGGGATCTGGGGTCATGACAAGTTGGTACCAGAGCTCTAGATTCTTAGGTTCGATGAGTCACGAGCAAGTTTAGTAGAGTTTTTCTACCCCCGGACTTCAGGAGACTTTAGTGCAGTTCCTGAGCATGTTTGGTACATTGGCTCTGGCGGGATTGATCCCAGTTGCACCAACTACTTCATAGATTAAGGGAGGAGCTCAGATTCACACCGCCTGTACTACAGAACAGCAGGCTCATGTTGGTCATACTCCGGGTGTGGTGCTAGTACAACCTGTTATCGTGGTTCAGCCTAAGGTCGGGCTACAGGTATCTGAGGAGCAGTAGAGACTTGAGAGGTTCAAGAAGTATCACCCTCCTACTTATAGCGCTGTAGTGACTGAGGATGCACAGATTTTTTTAGAGAAGTGTCATCGTATTCTCCGCACCATGGGAATTGTGAGGTGAACGGAGTTGCTTTTACTACATTTCATCTGTTAGGAGTTGTGTATCAGTGGTGGCATGCTTATGAGGAGAGTAGGACAGATGATGTAGCACCACTCACTTGGATTCAGTTTTTAGAGATGTTTTTGAATGAGTTTGTTCCCTAGACCCTCAGGGATGCGTGGCGAATGAAGTTCAAGAAACTGCACCAGGGCACTATGACAATGTCAAAATATGCCATCAGGTTTAGTCAGTTGTCCTGACATGCACCTACCTTGGTTCCTACAGTCAGAGAGGTCTGTAGATTTACTGAGGGACTCAGTTATGGTCTTAGATTCAGCATGGCTCGGGAGTTGGGGACTGATACTTCATTTCAGCAAGTTGTGGAGGTTAGAGCTTATTCGGGGTGCGGAGAGGGAAAATAAGGAGGCCAAGAGGTCCCTAGCTTCTGGATGATACAGTGGATTCTACTCCTCAGTTATGAGCCATCATGGCGGAGGCTCAGACAGTCGTCCAGTCTACTCTACACTTTAGACTACTCGTGGTGCTCTAGTTAGTCAGGGACCTTAGGGTACTCATATGAGGTAGTCATCTTTTAGTGCACCACATGCATATGGTTCCTACAGTGATTATTCTAGTTATCCGACACAGACTCACTACCAGCAACCACACCCCCTGAGGGGTTGTTATGAGTGTGGAGGTACTAGGCACATCATGAGAGATTGTCCTAGACTCGAGAGAGGTGGAGTTCATCAGAGCACTCATGCTATGGGCTCCATTCTAGTTGCTACTCCACCTGCACAACCAGTTAGGCATGGATGACAGGTGTGTAGAGGGCGCCCTAGAGGGAGACCCGGCCCATTGATATGCTTTCTATGGTAGGGTTGAGGCCACTTCACAAGATGGTGTCATTTCAGGTGTAGTTTAGATTTTTCATAGAGGAGCGTCAGTCTTATTTTGATCCGATCTTATTTATCGATGCGAGTCCTCTAATCTGCCTCATATATGGGTGAGTTTCGTTATTCTTGTACTCTATTATGTGTTTACATCTATTGAGAGTTTTATAGTGGTAACTCGTGTCTACCATTCTAGTTTGTTCACCATTGACAGTCATGAGACTAGGATGAATTTTCTGTTACTCATTACGTTAGGTTTTGATGTGATTTATGGATGGTTTGGTTACAATTTGTGATTTAGGTGCTTAATCGGTATAGGAAGTTTTTTTACGTGTTGTGATTTTGTTTTGCGAAATTAAGTTAGTGAAAAGTTTTGGTGGGTGTAATGTGTATTCTACTCGTGATTCAGACCTGAGGTTAGATCCTCGTATTTCCGTGTAGATTGATATGTTTGGACCGGGCTACGCTCCGCGGTGGAGTTATATTAAGGATGAGATCCTTGTGATTAGTTTGTATTTTTTGTTCTCCCTTCGGGGAATGGATCCGTAGTATGATATTGATGAGGGATTTGTACTAGTTGGACTTGTTTGATAGTTCTCTCAAGTGTTTCTCTTTCCATATTCACTCATATTCGAGATGTGCTTGTGAGTTTAGATTGTGAGGTCTATGCCCATATGGCGTTGGGTGTGTCTTGTTGATTTCGTGAGTGGTTATGAGATCTTCATATTTCTTGCATCATTGTCAATGTTGTGAAGGTTTGGAACATGATTCTAGTCCATATAAGGCTATTTAATGGTAGCAGGTTTGTTAATGGATAATTATTACAGTCAGAGTTGTTGCTTTGGGCATATGGATGAAGTGTCACGTCGTGTGGTTATAACTTGTGGGTGTATACACGAGATATTGCAGTTGGTTGAGGTTGATACAGTGTGTTTTGTGGGAATCGTTGTTTGGAGAAATGACCAAATGTTGAAAATTTTAGTTTTAAAGCTTATCGTTATGGGTGGAAGGAATAATCTTCAGTTGAGATGGTGTTGTCGGACCTATGTGAATTGGGTTTACATAGGATCATCAACGAGTATATTTATGGCTAGTTCATTCAGTGATTGACTGGCTTCAGAATGGTTCTTGACATGTTTGAGGACGAACGTTTGTTTAACATGGGGAGAATGTAACGATCCAATCGGTCATTTTGAGCTTTAGCATTCTACTCGGTGGCTTAAGGTCTCGAGTAGTTTCAAATTGTTTATTATAACTTGCGTGTATGGTCAATTTCGATTTTTGTGCATTTTGGAATTGATATGGAAGGATGGTTCTCATTTTAGAAGCTTAAGTGGTAAAAGTTGACCGGTGTTTAACTTTTATGTAGACGACTCCTGAAGGCATTTTGATGATTCCAATAGTTTCGTATGGTGATTTGGACTTAGGCATATGTCCGGATTTTGATTTGGAGGTTCATAGGTTGATTTGATGCTTTTGATAAAAGTTGGAAGTTGAAGGTTCAGAAGGTTAAGAGGGTTGACCTGGGAGTTGACTTTGTTGATATCAAATTCGGTTTATGGTTCTGGGAGTTGGTACATATCCATTGTGTCATTTGGGACTTGCAGGCAAAATTTGAGGTCATTCCAGGTTGATTTCATATAATTCGACGCGAGTTATAAAAGTTGAAAGTTCACTAGTTCATTATGCTTGAATTGAGGTGCGACTCGTAGTTTTGATGTTGTTTAATGTGATTTAGGGACTCGAGCAGGCCCGTGTTATGTTATAGAACATGTTGGTATGTTTGGACGGGGTCTCAGGGGGCTCGGTGTGTTTCAAATGGGATACGAGTAATTTTTCTATGTTTTTGAACTGTTGGTTCTGATATTTGATGTTCTTCATCGCGCTCGCAATGAAGCAACCGCGTTCGGGTAGAGATTTCTATAGAGGCATGTATTTTGTTCTTTGCGGTCACAAAGAGGCGATCGCATTTGCGAATCTTTGAGGACTTTTATCTCCGTGTTCATTTCTAGGATACGCGATCGCATATACGGATAGCTGGAAGGGGCACAAAGGATTTGTTATTCGCGTCGTGTGAGAGACACCGCGTCCGCATAATGTGCTGAAGATTTGTGAGTCGCGTTCGCAAAGAACATTTGGGCAGTTGTTGATATTTGTCTTCGCGATCACGATGGTCATTCTGCGTTCCCGATGGGTAAAATCCTGGGCAGAAAATATAAAAGTACTCTATTCCGAGGATTTTGTTATTTTATCACTTTTTGAGTTAGATAACTTGGATTTGGTAGATTTTGGAGGGGATTTTTACATGTTGGATTGGGGTAAGTATTCTTGACCTAGATTTAGTTATATTTCATGATTCCATATTTATTTTATCATTAAATTAGTGATTTGAATTGGAGAAATTTGTAAAATTATTCTAAAATGTAAGAGGATGATATGAAGGCCGGTTTGATGTCAGAATTGGATAATTATGGTATGATTGGACTCGTATCAGAATGGGTGTTCGGATATTGTGAGTTTTTTCGGATTCCGGGGTGCAAGCCCGGGGTGGACTCTTTGGGTTGACTTTTTTAGCTTTATTAAAGATCGAAGCTTTATTATCCTGAATTGTTTTCTATCGATTTTATTTATGATGTTAAGTTATTTTGGCTAGATTTGAGCTGTCCAGAGGTTGTGTCACACGAGAAGGTCATTTTAGAGTATTGATTTAGCATCTTTGAGGTAAGTATCTTGCCTCACTTTGTGTGGAGAAACTACCCCTTAAGATTTGTGTTGGTTGTGTTATTTGAATTATGTGAAAGACGTGTACGCGAGGTGATGAGTGCGTACTCATGTTTATATGTGAAAATTGACCGGTTTAGACTCTTAGGCTTCTTTCATGTATTTATTTGAAATTGTTAGCACATGTTATATCTTTTATTTGTTAAGTTTACTCTTATATGCTTTATTGGAAGTTTTTACCTCTTTTATTGTAATGTGACCTTCTTTACTGTTGAGTTATTCTTAATTGAAATTGTTGTTACATGATATCCTTTCGTGGCCGGATTATTCTCATGCATTTAGACGTAGTTTTTAGTTCATGTCATTTCTTTCATTGTTAGCTTATGTTATACACTAGAATTCGAAGTTTGTCATTTCATAGAAATACATTCATTATTGAGTTTATTATTAAGAAACTAATTAAAGTTGAAGTTATTGAAAGTCATTAACCTATTTTATTTATAATTGTTGTTTAATGGAGTATTGTTCATTATTGAGTTACTTTCCCCGCTCATTTTGTTGCTATTGATATTTTGTACACATCGTGTTTGAGCCATGGGCTACGTGTGTGTGGTGATATTGGTAATATTGTTGGTAAGTGGTTGTGGCCTATGGGTACTCTTGGTACGAGTTGATATGTCGTTTTGTTGTGATGTTAGCACATGTGAATTTATCGTGTGAATTGTTTGTTGTTATGCGGAGCATAAGGGTGACATCTCACTGGTGTCGTCATGCGGAGCATAAGGGTGGCATCTCACTATTAATAAATGTGCAGAGTGATACGAGTGGCTAATGATATTTTTAGGGCGGAGTGATACTGGTGGCTATTAAAGTGATACAGGTGGCTATTATGTTAAACGTCGAGGCGGAGCGATAAGGGTGGGTATTATGATATAATCAATACAGAGAGGTAAGGGTGGCTATGTTAGGGGTGATATGTGATGGCCTGGAGGCATTATGTTGATAATATTCGTGTGATGGTGTCATTTTCCTTGTGTATGTCATGCACCTTATGTGACTTGTTGTGATGCCTTCAATGAGCTACTCGTTGTCTTTGATATTACTTGTTGACTTGGACGTTAATATTACACTCGCACAAGCATACGCTGTAGCATGCCACTTATACCAGTTCAGGAGTATGAGACTTGACATTCATTGATCATGCCCATGTATTCTTGTATTATTTGCTTTCATTTTTGCATTGAGCCTGTGACCACGCCGGACGGATTGGGATTGTGAGTCCATGATCACTCCAGACGGATTGAGATATTGACATGTAAGTTGTCCGTGCAGTTGTGATTAATAATGTTGTCACAAAGTGCTGTGAGCATATGATTAGTGGTTTGAGACTCGTGACTTATCTTTATGAGATGAGGTATCTCGAAGTAATTATATTGTGAAACTTGTGTTAGAATTGTTTAAGTATTCGGTTGTCATTATTTTTTTTAACTGATTTCACTGTTACTTAACGATGTTCGGATTACCTTACAGTTATATCACATGTTTATTCATTATTACCATTTACTGCTTATTACTTCCATTATTAGCTTTATACTTATTTACTACACAGGTTATTATAACTAGTAGGTGTCTTTACTTGTACCTCATCACTACTTCACCGAGGTTAATCTTGATACTTACTGGGTACCGACCGTGGTGTACTCGTACTATACTTCTACACATTTTTGTGCAGATTCAGGTATTGGAGATATCGGACTCAGCAGAGTTTGCGAGGATTCAAGGTTGAGCTTCTTGGTCGTCGCAGTCCCTTGGAGTCATTTCCCCTTTTATTGTACTGTCAGTTTGTTATCCAAATAGTATTGTATTTCATTTTTTGAAATCCTTCTATGTATTCAGCTAGAGTTCGTGACTCTATATTACCTAGTATTGGAAGGTTGTTGTGATTATTGTTGCGTAGGCTTCTTTTACCTTTATTTCGCAATTTATATTAAATTCTGTTTTAAAATATCATTGTTAAATCTGGCTTAATTGTTGTAAATAATCGGTTTACCTAGTCTTAGAGACTAGGTGTCGTCATGACACCTAAGGCGGGATTTTGGATCGTGACATCGCTAGACTAATTATGCCGTTGTACGTTTTTATATATATGTACATTTTCCATAAGGGTAATGCAGTCTTATTATCTATGTACATTTTTTTCTCTCTTTATATACGTACACATAATCTGAACGGTAGTAATAAATACAGTTAAACCTAGCTACACACTCGCA
Organism: Nicotiana knightiana; assembly: GCA_005239525.1. NCBI lineage: Eukaryota > Viridiplantae > Streptophyta > Magnoliopsida > Solanales > Solanaceae > Nicotiana > Nicotiana knightiana. The sequence goes on from ML413353.1 coordinate 10,514, forward strand.
CACGCTTTCCAGAATGGTATTTTTTTTTTCTCGATTTTCATATTTTTCTTTTGTCCAAGTTGAAAAAACCAAGACTAAGAACAACACATAAGAAATTGGTCAAGGAGTCTCGGAATAGGAATAAAATAAACAAATGAAATAATGATGACGAAATTGCTTATGAGATGTGAAGAATTGAACTTTAGATGGAGTCTGAGCTTATGTAATTATGCAGTTGCAACTTGCAATAAATTAAAGGAGTCAAATTTCGTGTACACTAAATATGGAGGAATGGTTTAGGGGCATATCAGCGATTACATTATGTTCATTGTTGAAAAATATTATTAGGTCGGGATGACTCATAAGCTTATTAATAAGTTTACTTATAATTCGTATACACTACTACCCATAAGCTTATTAATAAGTCTACTTATAACTGGTAAATACACCATTACTGCTGTAGTAAAAAACAGGGTTTTTCCTAATGTTTCTTATGTGAAATAAACGACGGTTAGGGTTAGATTCTCTGCATCTTAGAGAGGGGCAGTAGGCTATAAAGTAGTGATTGTTGCAAATCCACTTCCTATCAAATATTTATGGGCTAAATACTACATTCATGATAAGAAAGTGTTGAATAACCCTAGTCTCTACACTTGGCGAGGTTCATATAACTTTTGCTTCAACTAGCGTACGTAGTCGGCAAAGAAAATAAAATAACATAGTATTTGAAAGCTATCTATTTGTATTATCCAAGAATCCAACAACAAAAGGACTAAGAAAGCAAAAATAACAAAAAAGACAGTATGTACTTTTAGATTTAATCGATGTTGCGGTTCAAAATATACTCAATTAGAAAAAGTCAACATATAAAACACTCAATATTGGAACTCGTTTTAGAGAGTATAAAAGGACCATTAGATTAAAGAAGGGATATAATAGAAAGGCTTTGAGTTTAGGAAAATGTCTAATTATCCTCAGTATAACCTTGATGAAAAACCTTCCTCTTCATCAAAAATACCATTGCTTACATTAGGTGCTAGGGTGGTAACTCTAGCTACTCTTCTGGTATCATGGGGTGTGTTGCAGACTAGTGAAGTGACTTTTGACAATGGAGCCAGACTAACCTACGATTATTATCGCTCATATAGGTCTGTTTTAAAATACAATTCTATCGAGTGGCAGGTAAAATTCTTTTCAAATAATTTAACTATACGATGGAGTGTTGTAAGTAGTAGAGCGGCCTTCTGCCGCGATCCACTAATTAAACTTAGTCATTTGTCGCTCGGATTAAGAAACAAAAAAAAAATTCCCTCTCCCATCAATCGATATGTTATAGTATTAAAGCAAGGGTATTTGAAATTATTTGAGGACGTATCATTAAATGTATAATACATATTATATTATTTTATTATATAGCAATTAGACAAGTACTTACTAGTATGATTCTTCTTTTTTCTTTATCTTTTGCAGCTATACGCTTTTTGCTGTGATAGCAGGAGCTGTCTACAATCTATTGCACATTCCTTTTGCAATATATTTCCTCATAAGAAAGAAGCCATTGATAAACCACAAGGTTTTTCGCCAGATTGAACTCTATGGTGACAAGGTTAACAACAATTTCCACTAATTTCGTTTATAGCTATCAAGAAATAAGAAATAAGAAAATGAAAAGTGGGTCTAATTCATTTTCTCCTAAAAGACTTAATTTATATACACTGATAGCATAAAGAATTTTTAGACCTTTAGCGTATGTATATATATACTACAAGTATCGTATTGATTTTAAATTAATTTCTTGAAATTCATGCAGATTATCTTCGGCATAGTAGCAACAGGTGCTGGTACAGCATTAGGTGCAACAATGGATTTACAGAAAACTGTTTACGAAGACGATAACTCAAAATATCATGACTTTTTGAACTTGATGTACATCCCATCTGCATTTGTTTGGGCTGGATTTGTGACTTGTGGAATATCTTCTATATTATCATCTTTGAGTTTCCATAAAGAGTGAATGAACAAGAATATTATGGAAACAAAATGCTTCCCCTATTTGTAGTGACAATTAAATAATATAGTGTATCCGTTTTTACATGTTTGTTGCTCCGCAGGTATTGCCATTTCATTTTTGTTATTACTAGCAACTTTTTTTAATTAGTTACTGATATAGTTTTTGTACAATACGACATCCAAAATAACGAAGAGATGGTAAAAATTACACGGGGCGCCCTATTTAGGCGCCCCTTTTTAACCTGTAGCCGCTTTGTTTTTATGTTTGCACCTGTACCCGTTTTTTTTTTAAAAGTCTTTCGAAAAGACAATATTACCCTTTTTATTAAAAGACTACTTTCTCTTCAAGTAAACCCCAGTCCTCTACTTTGCAAATACTCTCTCTCTCTCCCGTTTTTCGCTTTTACGAAATCAAAACGGTTATCGTCATTGTTTTTTGATTTTTCAACTGTTTGTTCGCCAACAATATTACGTATAACCACAGGTACATTACAGTAACTTTACGATTTAATTTCTGGGTTTTGTTTATTTTTGTGATAGTCATGTTCTATAGAGTTTTGTTTGTTTTTGTGATATTCATCTTCGATAGTTTGTTAGACTTTAGTTCTATAGTGATTTTTGTCATGTATACCTTAATTTTATGGAGCTGATATTTTTTGTTTTTTGTGTTTAATTATTGGTGTTAAATTTGTGCTTTGCTAAAGTTTTTTGTTTTGTAACTGGTTAACTTCAGCATTTTAGCAGGTGATGTATGTTTTTTGTTTTGTTTTGGTGCACTTCAGCATATTGGGAGCTTAAATTTTTGTTTTGTTTTGGTGATATGCCGAAGTTTTTGAACGTGTGTATTTGTTTTGTGTTTTGTAACTGGTGAACTTCAGCTTGTACTTGTTTGGGTGATGAAATTTTTCCTTCGTTTTAGTGAAACTTCAGCATATTGGGAGCTGAAGTTTTTATTTTGTTTTGGTGACCTTCAACATATTGGGAGCTGACGTTTTTTGTTTAGTTTTGGGGAACTTCAGCATATTGGGAGCTTAAGTTTTTTTGTTTTGTTTTGGTGATATGCTGAAGTTTTTGAACGTGTGTGTCTGTTTTGTATTTTGTAACTGGTGAACTTCAGCTTGTTTTTGTTTAGGAGCTGAAGTTTTTCCTTTATTTTGGTGAAACTTCAGCATATTGGGAGCTGAAGTTTTTGTTTTGTTTTGGTGACCTTTCAACATATTGGGAGCTGGCGTTTTTTGTTTTGTTTTGGTGAACTTCAGCATATTGGGAGCTTAAGTTTTTGTCTTGTTTTGGTGATATGCTGAAGTTTTTGGTGTGTGTTTGTTTTTAATGAACATTCTATAAATTCTTTAGTTAGGGAGCTGAAGTTTTGTTTTGTGTTTTTTGTTATATTTTTTTGAAAGTGGGAGCTGAATTTTTTTGTTTTTTGTGTTTAATTATTGGTGTTATATTTTTATGAAATTGGGAGCTGAAGTTTTGTTTTGTGTTTTTTGTTATATTTTTTTGAAAGTGGGAGCTGAATTTTTTTGTTTTTTGTGTTTAATTATTGGTGTTATATTTTTATGAAATTGGGAGCTGAAGTTTTGTGTTTTGTAACTGGTGAACTTCAGCTTATTTTTGTTTAGGAGCTGAAGTTTGTGCTTTGTTTTGGTGAAATTTCAGCATATAGGGAGCTGAAGTTTTTGTTTTGTTTTGGTTACCCTTCAACATATTGGGAGCTGACATTTTTTGTTTTGTTTTGGTGAACTTCAGCATATTTGGGAGCTTAAGTTTTTTTGTTTTGTTTTGGTGATATGCTGAAGTTTTGAACGTGTGTGTCTGTTTTGTGTTTTGTAACTGGTGAACTTCAGCTTGTTTTTGTTTAGGAGCTGAAGTTTTTCCTTTGTTTTGGTGAAACTTCAGCATATTGGGAGCTTAAATTTTTGTTTTGTTTTGGTGAACTTCAGCATATTGGGAGCTTAAATTTTTGTTTTGTTTTGGTGATATGCTGAAGTTTTTGAACGTGTGTCTGTTTTTAATGAACATTCTATAAATTCTTTAGTTAGGGAGCTGAAGTTTTGTTTTGTGATTTTTGTTATATTTTTTTGAAAGCGGGAGCTGAAGTTTTTTATTTTTTGTGTTTAATTATTGGTGTTATATTTTTATGAAAGTGGGAGCTGAAGTTTTGTGTTTTGTAACTGGTGAACTTTAACTTGTTTTTGTTTAGGAGCTGAAGTTTAGTTGTTTGGGAGAGGAGATCTGAGAAGAGACGGAGTGATGGAGGAGGATTGGTGAAGTGTTTTGTGCATGATGCAAATCGTAAAGTGTTTTTATATGTTTTGTCAGGGGTAGAATGGTCATATCAGTACGGATTTTTTGTCAGCAGGCTACCAAATCAATAATTTATAAAAATAGGGTATAGGTTAAAAGGTGGCTGCTATATAGAGTATGGCTGCAAATCGCCCGAAGAGATGTGTCTTAGCCCAGATACATCTCAGGCCCAATTGCCATAGGCCCAACCGGATAAGGAAAAGAAGAAGGCCATTTTTATAACTCTTAGCCACATTTTGTTATAATTTAGACATGTAACTATTTTTACAGTTGTTTTTCCCTTTTATACATGTAAATATAAATAGTCTCTACTGAATAATAAAAATCAGTTTTGGTCAATTACACTTTGAGCGACTCACTCGTCTCTCTCTTCTTCTCTCAACCCTTCTAGGGTTCTCTTCGGTCATTTCCGCCGTAGCTAACAAGCTTCTAACCTAACATGGTATCAGAGCAGGAATATAGATTCCTCTCGTCATAAGCTTTCTTCCGATGCTAACCTTGTTTGAAATCGTCAGGGATAGAATCTGATCATCGACGTTCAGAATACGTTCGTGAAATTTGGGGTTTCCTTCAATCTCCGCGTATATTTGAATTTTATTACTTGAATCGTCAATAATTTTTAACTTACTCGATAGTTTCTGCTGGATTTCTCTACCTAGGGTTCATGGCTGAACAAGACCTCACTTCTTCAGGTTTTCATAAGAAGGACGATATCGTTGTTATTCCTAATCACAAGCTTTGTTATTCTTTTGTTGTTTATGTTCATTGCATGTACTTGATTTGGATTTATCTCTGATTACTTCAACATATTACTGTAGTTTCTTAGTGTTAGCTTTAGTTACTGCTGAAAATGGGTATTGTAATAGATGATGTTAACTCTCATTCACCTTCCAACGGTTTTGCTTCGCTTTCCTTGGATCCCTCACATCCCTTCTATATTCATCCCTCGGATAATCCCGGAAGTCAACCGGTATCTGTACCATTCAGTGGTTGTGGGTTTGTGTTATGGTGTTATAGTATGCTCACTTCCCTTTCTGCAAAGAACAAGCTCAGCCTATTAGATGGCAGAGTCAACCAACCCACTCCTGACTCTCCTTATTATCCATATTGAGAAAGGTGAAATGATATGGTTAAAGCATGGATAACTAATTCAGTATCTAGAGAAATAGTTGTTAGTGTGATGTGTTTTAAAACTACTAAGGAAGTCTGGAAAGATATAAATGAAAGGTTTGGTCAGTCAAATGGATCTAAATACATCCAAATACAAAGGGAGATCAACTCTACTACTCAAGGCTCATCTGATATAGCTTCTTACTTCACAAAAATGAGGAGTTTGTGGGATGAACTGAATTCATCATATGTAGGTCCTACTTGTTCATGTGGTGCATTACCTAAGTTCATAGAGGATAAAAAGTTGTTTCAATTTCTCAATGGTCTCAATGAGTCCTCCACAACTGTTAAGAGTGCCATTATGTTAATGAATCCTCTTCCACCAATCAGCAAAGCTTATAGTCTTCTACAACAAGATGAGAGTCAAAGAGAAGCTCACTCTACTACTCCTAACTTCTCTGGTGATGACACCTCTTTCTTGGTGTCCCCTGGTACTCCTACCACAAATAGGAACTTCAGTCAAAAGGTGAATTTTGAGGCCAGGAAAACTGCTCCAAATGTCTCTTGCAAGTACTGCAAGAATCTTGGCCATACTGTAGACAAGTGCTACAGGCTTCATGGGTTCCCTATTGATTTCAAATTCATTAGGAGTAAGAAGTATGCTTCTTGTGTCCAGACTGAAAGTCCATCCACCACTGTTGTCACTTCCACTTCTCGGTATGCTGATTCTTCAGCCCATGTGTTCACCAAGGAGCAGTATCAACACATGTTGACCTTGTTCCAAAAAGCTCAGATGTCTAATACTTCCACCTGTGATGCCTCCACTGTGGATCAATCTACTTTTGCACACTTTGCAGGTTTGTTCAGTAAGTATGTTGTAGATTCTGAGGCTTCTCATGTGTGTGCATCCTCTCAATTAGGTGTCACTCCTTGGATCTTAGATACAGGGGCTACTAATCACATGACTCCACATAAACATCTTCTTTTTAATGTCCAACCAACTATTAATCAAGCCTTTTCTTGTCACCCTACCTAATGGATATAAAGCTAAAGTTATATCAACTGGATCTTCGTATCTTAGACATGATATAATTTTACTTCATGTTCTTCTTGTGCCATCTTTCACTTCAATTTAATATCAGTTCATCAGCTTATCTGTCAGCTAGATTGTTCAGCACTTTTTACCAAAACAATTTGTTCTTTACAGGGCCCTTGTCTAAAGAGGCCAATGGAAATTGGTAAAGCTGCAGGCAGGCTGTACTATCTCCATCCAGATGCTGGCCACTTTCCTGTTCTATCTGGTTCTATGAGTGTTTCTTCTTCTAGTAGTTTACCTGATTCTGTTTCTCCTTCTAGTAGTTTACCTAATTTTGTTTCAATTGTATCTGATAAGTATAGCCATGTTGTCACACATGTTAATGGTACTCATGCTTGTAATCAGTCGCATTGCCTTAATAGATTGGACTTGTTTTGGCATAAAAAATTAGGACACATGACTTATCATAGAATGAAAACTATTCCTTTCTTGTCTGATAAAGTATCTTCCAAGCAAAGTTTTATATGTCATGTTTGTCCACTAGCAAGACAACAGAGATTACCTTTTCCTGAAAGTGTTATACATTCTTCTTCTCCTTTTCAATTAGTAAATATTGATATTTGGGGTCCATATAACACTAGAACTTATAGTAGATTCAAATGTTTTCTAACTTTGGTTGATGATTATACTAGAGCCACATGGACTCACCTTCTTTCTTGAAAGAGCAATGCTCTTTCTGTCCTTAAAGCTTTTACTGTCATGGTCAAAGTTCATTAAAAATCATCTGTTCAAACTTTTAGGTCTGACAATGCCTTTGAACTTGGTGGCAGTTCTGAAGCCACCAAGTTCTTCTCAAGCCAAGGCATTCTCCATCAGACCACTATCCCCTACACCCTCAGCAAAATAGGGTGGTTAAAAGGAAACACAAACATTTATTGGAAGTATCCAGGGCTCTTCTTTTTCAATCTAACCTTCCCCTTAAATATTAGGGTGACTGTGTTCTAACTGGCACTTACCTCATCAATAGACTTCCTTATGTTGTTTTGAAGAGTCTTTCCCCCTATGAGAAACTTCATGGCCTCCCTCCACTTTATGATCACCTGAAATCCTTTGGATGTTTGCACTTTACTACTTCACCTAAGCTTGGCAGAGATAAATTCTAGGCAAGAGCTATTCCTTCTATATTCTTAGGGTACCCCTTTGGCAAAAAGGGTTACAAACTTCTTAATCTCACTACTCATTCCATTTTCTTTTCTAGGGATGTGGTTTTTCATGAACATGTATTTCCCTATAAATCTGGTCATCCTTGTGTTTTCCCTCTTCTTCCATATCAGATTTTGTAGATTCTGCAACCTCTTTCCCTTCACCTTCTCCTACTCATGCTGTTTCCATATCCCAAGACTCTCATGTTCTATCAGCTCATTCTCCTTCCCCTCCTTCTGCCTTTCCTCATGTCATCTCTTCTCCTCCACTTTTGAGGAAATCCACCAGAGCAGTCCAACAACCTTCCTATCTCAAAGACTATGTATGTTCTTCTGTCTCTTCCCCTAATTCTCTTCCTACCTCTTCCAAGGTATCTTCTGTTGACATACACATGCATGAGCCCCAGTTCTACCAGCAGGCTACCTCGCATCCTACTTGGCAAGAGGTCATGCTAAAGGAATTTTCAAACCCTTGAGGCAAACCACACCTGGGATATTGTCCCTTTACCTCCTCACAAGAAAGTTATTCCTTGTAAGTGGGTTTATAAAATCAAACAAAGGGCTGATGGTTCTATTTAGAGATATAAGTCCAGGTTGGTCATTAGGGATGACACTAAAAAGGAGGGCATTGATTTTACTGAAACCTTTTTCCCCTGTTGTCAAGTTGACCAGCATCAAGTGCTTACTCACTTTGGCTGCTAAGTGGGGCTGGACTGTTTTTCAACTTTATGTGAACAATGCCTTCCTTCATATGGATCTCCATTTATATGAGGGTTCCACCTGGCCTTGATATGTCTGCCTCTTCTTCTCCTCCCCTGGTTTGCAGACTCGAGAAGTCCCTCTATGACCTTAGGCAAGCTTCTATACAGTGGTTCTCAAAACTATCTGAAGCCTTGCAATCCAGAGGCTACATTTTCAGCATGAATGATTATTCTTTATTCACCAAGGTCTTCTCTGATTCTCTCATTGTCTTGGCTGTCTATGTTGATGACATATTGCTAGCTGGTAATGATGTTGTTGAGACGAACTCTTTAAAGTCCTTCTTGGATGCTCAATTCAATATCAAAGACCTGGGCTCAGTTCACTACTTTTTGGGATTGGAAATATCTCTTCTTCCTTAAGGTTATGTGATGAGCCAATACAAGTACACTTCTGACCTCTTGTCTGAATTTAATTGTCAACATTTCTCTCGTGTCATGACCCATTTGGATCCTTCTATGAAGCTGTTGTTATACATGGGGGAGACTGTTTATGATCCTAGATTTTATAGGAGATTGATTAGGAAACTTAATTTCTTGCAACATACTAGGCCTTATATCTCCTTCTCAGTTCAACATTTAAGTCAGTTTCCTCAAAAGTCTCAAGTACCCCACATGTTAGCAGCCTTGCATGTTCTCAGGTATTTAATTAATGACCCAGCTCAAAGGGTGGCAACCCAATTTCTTCGAAAGCAAGAAGCAACCCACTATCTCCTTGTCCTCAGCTGAAGCTGAATACAGAGCACTTCACAAAGTTTCAGCTGAGGTTTCTTGGTTTCTCCCACTACTGCATGATCTTGGTTTGTCCATTTCCAGCCCAGTTCCAATCTATTGTGACAACCAGCCAGCTATTCATATTTCCAAAAACCCAGTTTTTCACGAGCGCACCAAACATATTGAAATTGACTGTCATTATGTGCACACTTGCTTGCAGACTGGTCTGAATTCTTTGCATTTTATCTCCAGCTCTGTTGGCCCAAGAAATTGAATGGTTTTGAAGATTGACAAAGGAACTTAAAGTTGAACCAGGTCCATCACTAGAGACTTAGACACATGCAGAGTTAAAGGCACGTGAGGTGCACATGCAGGAGATAAACGAAATATGCGAATTAAAGAGATATCTCCTAATCGAAAAGATTGCAAGATAATAAGGAGAAGGACTCCTTATTCAGTAAGAACAGAATCAAAGATAAGGAAGGATTCGAGGAGTTGAGATTAACTAGAACTCTTCCACCAGGGAAGAGTATCATTAGAACTCTAGTAAATCTCTCGTCTACTAATCCTATATATTGCAAATTTTTCTTATTGTACAGACACACACAAAAGCAGAAGTTAAGCAAGAATTGAGAGCAAAATTAGCAAGGCAAATTTTTCAAGCAGTTCGTGTGTGATTTAAGTGTGCGACTCTGAATCTACTTGGACCAGCTAGAAGAACCAGTTCCAACTATTGTCTTTTAGTCTAGTTTAATTACTTGTAGTAGGTGATTTCAACGTGTACCTTTCAGCTTTATCTAGAAGCATCTGTAATAGGTACTGTGTGTTTCAAGTTATAGCTAACTTGAAGTTTGTCGCAAATAGATAGAGGCTAGTTTGCCACAAAGGGATTAGAGTTAATCCTAGGTTTACAAAGAGTTTTTGTAAATGCTGTTTTTGGCTCAGTGATTTTAGTGGAGTGTTTGGGAAAATCCTACTGGAAAGTAGGTCGTGGTTTTTCACCTTTTGAGCCAGGTGTTTTCCACGTAAAATCCTTGTGTTCTTTATTTTCTGTATTTATTATTCCGCAAACAGTATAAGTTGGAACACATAGAAGAACCTGGTCCTTCTATAACTAGTGCACGCGAAAATCGAACATCACACAAATCATCCCCCTCCCTGTTGTGTGGTATTGACGTTTTAGAACATCAATTGGTATCATAGCAGGTTATCGTTGAAGAGGCTAACACCTTAGGAAAAGATCAAGATGAGTGCACCACCTGGGAACTGGGAAGGACAATTAACCGCTAGGCCTCCACTCTTCAATGGGAAGTACTACTCCTGGTGGAAGTACATGATGAGAGATCATATAATTGGTGAAGACTATGAGCTATGGGACATAATTACTGATGGTCTATGGCCACCATGAAGAAGAATGGTGAAGGAGTAGACGTGCCAAAGACAAGAGATGATTGCACTGGTGAGGATTTGACAAAGTGGGAAAAGAATGCTAAGGCCAAGAAGTGTCTTGTGTGTGGACTTGGTCCAGATGAGTACAGCAGAATTCAAAGATGCACTACTGCCAAAGAAATTTGGGACACTTTGCAAGTGGCTCATGAAGGAACTGCTCAAGTGAAGAGATCTAAAGGTACTCTACTATATTCTCAATATGAGAATTTCTCTATGAAAGAAGGAGAGATCATTCAAGAGATGTACACGAGGTTCACTACATTGACTAATGAACTGAAATCTCTTGGAAGGACTCCTCTTGAGGAATACAAGGTTGAGAAGATTTTGACAAGGGTTCTTCCAGTATCTTGGGAGAGCAAGATCACTGCAATTCAAGAATCCAAGAACATTTCAACTCTCAAACTGGATGAGCTAATTGGAAATCTTACTACCTATGAAATTAGAAGGCAGATAATGAAGATGGATGTTCCCAAGAAGGAAAGGAGTTTGGCATTGAGAATCACTGAAGGAGAAGATCTGAAAGAAGATGAAATGTCTATGATCACCAAGGATTTCAAGAAATATCTTATGAGAGGAAAGGGCTCCGCAAGAGGTGGAAACTACAACAAGGCAAGGGTACCAGAAAAATCAACTAATGAGGGCTGCTACAAATATGGGAAGACTGATCATCACATCAAGAACTGCCCTCAGTGGGAAGTTTAATGGAAAAAGGAAAGGTCTGAACGAAGGAACCGAAAGAAGGAACATGTTCATCCCAAGAAAAACAAAGTATCAACAAAGGCTATGGCGGCTGCTTGGGGAGAAAGTTCAGATGAGGAGTCAGATGATGAAGATGAAAATGAACAAGCACTTACGGCAATTGGTGAATCAGATGAGGAATCTGAGGTAAGTATATTCCATCTCAAAGACAAGATTAAATTCATGTCCAAAGAAAAACTCTCTGAATTACTGCTAGACTTTATTGATGAATTTGAAGTAATTAACAAGGAAAAGGAACAGTTGTCTAAGGAGTGTGTAATTTTAAAAGCAAAGTTTAAAAACCTGGAACTCAGAGCAAGTGAAACTGTAAGTGAAAACACTGCTCTGAAGAACCAGGTTCATCCACTTGAGACAAATGTCCTAGAGTTAAAATCTGAAAATCTAAAACTGAAACTAGGAACCAGTAAGAAGATAGCTGACAACTCTCAACTCACCTTAGAAGAAAATATAGGTAAACTAAAAAATGATTTGTATAGGAAGGATGAATAGATAAGAATGTTGAGGGAGGAACTTGGTGAGGTCAAGCATGAACTAGACAGAACGTGTAAATGGAATAGATCCTCCGATGCTTTGACATGGCTACAGGAACATCATAGCAGCAATAAGAGAGGACGTGGCTTTGGGAATCAGCTGCCTAAATGGGATCCTAAAAGCAAGTACCTCACCCTTCCTGAGAACAAAATTTGTACCCACTGTGGTAAGACTGGTCACTACAAAAGTGAATGCAATGCAAAAGAGCAGGCCAGTCGAAAGAATAAAAGTTTTGTTCGAAGGAAGAATTGGTTACCAAATTGGGCTAAAAGGAGTTTAATTCATCCTTTTGATTATAGAAAGGGACCCAAACTAGTTTGGGTTCCTAATACTAACCACTGATTTTCTTTTGTAGGTTCAAGTGAAAAGAGGTAGCCAAATATGGTACATGGATAGTGACTGCTCAAAACACATGACTGGTAACAAGGACCAGTTCCTTTCACTTGAGGACCTCAAAGGAGAAAATGTCTCCTTTGGAAATGGAAAGAAAGGTGAAATCATTGGGGTTGGTAAGGTAGGTAAGGATGACACTCATTCCATTGAGAATTTCTACCTAATAGATGGCTTGAAATATAGCCTAATCAGTGTGTTACAACTGTGTGACAGAGGTAACTTGGTAGCATTCACCTCTACAAAATGCTTTGTAATAAATCTTATCACTGACAAGATTGTTTTGCAGGGAAAAAGAGTGCACAATATATACATCATAGATCTGTCCACACTTTCAGAAAATGAATTAACATGTTTAAGTGTGTTGGACAGTGATCCCCTCATTTGGCATAAGAGACTTGGACATGCAAGTCTGAGTCAACTTAACAAACTAGTCTCCAAGGACTTAGTGATAGGTCTGCCTAACATTAAGTTCAAGGAAGACAAAGTCTGTGAGGCTTGTGCAAGGGGGAAGCAGGTAAGATCCTCTTTCAAAAGCAAGAAAGTGGTAAGTACCACCAGATCGATGGAACTGGTCCATATGGATCTCTGTGGTCCTATGAGAACCTTAAGCAGAGGTGGTAAGAAATATGTAATGGTGCTTGTTGAGGACTATTCTAGATTTACCTGGACATTATTTCTAACATCTAAAGATGAGGCATTTGACATGTTTACTTCCTTTGTTAGAAAAACTCAAAAACAATTAGGAAATCAACTTGCATCAATTAGGTCTGATCATGGCACTGAATTTGAAAATGCTAAATTTGCTGAATTTTGTGATGAGCATGGCATAGATCACAACTTTTTTTCTCCTAGAATTCCACAACAAAATGGAGTAGTTGAAAGAAAGAATAGTACACTTAAGATATGGCTAGGACTATGCTTCTTTCTAGTAAACTACCTCATGGCTTCTGGGCAGAAGCTATTAATACTGCATGCTATATCATAACAGGTGCATGACTAGGCCACTTGTAGATAAGACTCCCTATGAGTTACTTAAAGGGAGAAAGCCAAATATATCCCACCTTAGGGCTTTTGGTTGCAAGTGCTTTGGGCACAACAATGGTAAAGACTACCAAGGTAAGTTTGATCCCAGAAGTGATGAGGGAGTTTTCTTGGGATATTCTTCACATAGTAAGGCCTATAAAGTCTATAACAAAAGAAAAATGTGTGTTGAAGAAAGCGTGCATGTAGTTTTTGATGAAACTAACATTCTTTCTGAGAGACAGGAACATGAGGATGAAGAAATTGGACTGGTCAGAAACTCAGATCAAACTGGAGCAACACTGGAGGAAAAACAGGTGATGTAATAGGTTCATCCCTCCCTGGCAACATGATAGGGGGAACTGAACAAATTAACTTCCAAACCTCATTGGAACCTTGACCTGATCCTGTTCCACAACAACAAGGAACTGAAGGAACTTCAAGGAGTAACCAGTTGGTTGTGAAACCATACAGATATCAAATTTCTCACCCTATTGAGAACATTATCACTGATCCAACCTCTGGAATCAAAACCAGATCCTCTTTGAAAAATCTGTGTGTTTTTTATGCTTTCCTATCTCTTATTGAACCTAAAAATTTTGTTGAGGCTTTGTAGGATGCAGACTAGGTGAACGCAATGCAAGATGAACTCAACCAATTTGAAAGAAGTCAAGTCTGTCATCTAGTACCAAGACCCCTGGATAGATCAGTAATTGGCACAAAATGGGTCTTCAGAAACAAACTTGATGAAGATGGAACAGTTATAAGAGACAAGGCAAGATTGGTGGTTCAAGGATACAGTCAGGAAGAAGGCATAGACTATGATGAAACCTTTGCTCCGGTGACAAGGCTGGAAGCAATAAGACTCCTTAGAGCCTTTGATGCTTACATGGAATTCACCCTTCACCAGATGGATATCAAGAGTGCCTTCCTAAATGGCTATCCAAAGGAAGAGGTGTTTGTCAAGCAACCTCCAGGGTTTGAGAACAAGGAGAATCCTGATCATGTGTACAAACTTGACAAAGCACTATATGCTCTCAAGCAAGCCCCCAGAGCATGGTATGAAAGGTTATCAAAATTCTTGCTTGAGCATGACTACAAGAGAGGTAAAATTGATAGTACTTTATTATTAAAGGAAAAAGGTAAAGATATCTTGGTAGTTCAGATATATGTAGATGACATAATCTTTGGAGAAACCACTGAAAAGCTAAGTAAAGAATTTGCTAAACTAATGGGGAGTGAATTTGAAATGAGCATGATGGGTGAGCTTGATTTCTCTTTAGGCTTACAAATTAAATAAAATTCAAATGGAACTATGATCCATCAGCAAAAGTATGTGAAATAGTTTCTTAAAAGGTTTAAAATGGAAGATTCCAAAGAAATTGGCACTCCTATTGCAACAGCCACTAAACTAGATGTAGATGAACCTAGTTCATCTGTTGATCAAAAGTTGTATAGGGGAATGATTGGTTCACTACTGTATCTCACTGTTGTATCTCACTGCTAGTAGACCTGACATTATTTTTAGTGTAGGACTTTGTGAAAGATTTCAGGAAAATCCAAAAGAATCCCACCTAACTGCAGTAAAGAGAATCTTGAGATACTTAAAGGCACCACTGATCTATGTCTTTGGTATCCAAAAGGTAGTAACTTTAATCTTGTGGGATATGCTGATGCTGATTATGCAGGTTTTCTAGTGGATAGAAAGAGCACCTCAGGTATGGCACATTTTCTGGGCTCATGCCTTGTGTCTTGGACCACTAAAAAGCAGAATTCTTTAGCTATATCCACTACTGAGGCTGAGTATGTGGCTGCAACTTCATGTTGTGCTCAATTATTGTGGATTAAACAACAACTGCTAGATTTTGGAATTGACGTTGGATACATCCCTATATTTTGTGATAACAACAGTGCTATAAGTATGACAAAGAATCCCGTTCAGCATAAAATGACTAATATTTTTTAAGGGATAATTATGAGAAATGATTGATCTCTATTGAATTTTGTGCTACTGATAAACAGATTGCTGACATATTTACAAAAGCACAAAGTATAGAGAATTTTGAAAGGAACAGGTTAGAGTTAAGGATGATTAAGATCACCTTACTGAACCAGTTCATAATGTACAAAAAAAGGGGGAAAATGAAGAAAAACAATTTGGCTAGAAATTCTGAAATTTGTGAAAATAATCAGATTAATCGTTGTTTAGTCTCATGCTGTAAATATCATACTCTCTTGCCATGTTTTGAAATGACTCATTGGTTACTAATGATGTATCTCTCTATTGTTGAAAATTGAGTCTTGATCAAGAGGATTCTGACATGATGAACCCGGTTCATCTGAAAGGCGAGGTATGTGTTCTCTACTATACACACCTTGAAATATTAATATTTAATCATGAGAAGAACTCTACCTAATCAAAATCTTTTCGCAATCTATCCTTATCCCATATTTGAACCAGTTCCGTCTACACTAAGACTCCAATTAAGACTAAACTGCCTAGAATCTAAGGAAGCAGTAACCGTTACTGATAAGTTGCAGAGGTGATAAGACCTCTATTTAACCCAAAAAGGCTGCCGTTATATATTAATTACCTCCTCCTTTAAAAAACCCCCATCATCACTTATGAAATTACTCACCAATTCTACAACCGTCGAAACCCTTCCATCTTCCTTGCCCTCATTCTCAATCCATAATCTTCTTCTTCCATCTTAAATCAAATATGACTAATCCTTCGGACAACCCTGGTACTCCACCACCTGTTACTCCATCTTCGACTTCTTCAACACCTCCACCACCAAGTCCTACTCCGTCTCAACCCAGTCTCATTATTCCTCAACCTAGCCCTAGTTCAGAGCCCAGAAAAAGAAGGGTTAAAATTCTCATCAGGAAAATAGTGGATACAGGTTCTCTCGCTAGAAAATTGAATGCCAAATTACAAGCCAGTCATGTTCAAGAATTAGAAAATTCTAGTGATTCATTCAAATCAGCTACTGAGGAAGTTGCATGATCATCCGATTCTGAACAGGTATCATCTGTACCAAATATCGATTCTGAGAATGTGCCTAAACTAGCGGAGAACTTAGAAGACAGGTTTGTGTTGGTTGGGTCTATGAAAAATGTGGAGTTGATAGAAGTAAGAAGAAGAGGTGGTAAAAATAAAATTGGGGAAGAATTAGAGAGAGAGGGAAGTCGGAGTGAAGCAAGGGAAACATGGGAAGAAATTACCAGATTGTCTATTTGTGGTACTGAAACAGTAGTAATAGAAGAGGCAGCCAAGGAGTCAGGGGTAAATGAATCAAGTGAAGCGGTTGAGGGATTAGAAAATCTAGGAAAATCTACAGATGAACCTGGTTCATCCATTAAGGAGACATTGGCAGATCTTATGAAGAAGTTAGGAGAGAGTTATAAACCAAAGAAGAAAAGGACACCAAAGGCTAGGAAGTCTGAAACTGCCGGAACAAGTAAGAAGAGAAAATTCACTCCATCTGTTGGTCCTGAAACTCCTCTTCCAAGAGGAAGAACCACAAAAAGTGCACTAAGGCAGAGTGAGGAGGAGTTACAAAAGGCTTTGAAGGAGAGTAAAAGAAAGAGAGCTGAGAAGGGAAAGGAGAAAATTGCTGAGCCTGTAGAGGCTGTGGATATTGAGGAGATGGACCTGGTCCATCAAGATGATCAAAGGGCAGAAGTTGAGGTACAGACCCCCAAACCAAAGAAAGCCTTTTCAAAGAAGTCTGCGTCTGTGTCTGCTACACCCTCAACTGTAGCCAAGAAAACCAGGTCTACAGTAAAGTCAAAGAAAGTTCAAATTGATGAAGAGGAAGATTGGAGTGTTGATGAAGAATATGAGACTGCTGGAGAGAAGGAAAATTTGACGAAGTTTGGGAAGCGCGCCATTTTGAAGGGGAGATTGCTGAAAGATTTGGAGGAATCTGGAATAGTCTATCTGATGAATAAGATAGAGGTGCAGGGCTAGAAGGACATGGTCCTTCATCTAGATGGGAGGTTGGCCAGAAGTGAGATAGTCGAGTTCATGGCCAATGATGTAGTCAAGGACGGTAGGGTCTCTAGCCAAGTGAAGGGGACCAAAATTTCATTTGATCCATAGAATTGGGAGAAGTGCTTAGGATCATGTCTGAAGGATATGATGATTATACCAGGCAGAGATGGCCCAACTTGGATGCTCTTTCCACTGCTTTACAAATCACCAGAAGGTTCTGTGACAATGAAGAGGGGGTTGAACCAAGGGTGGTCTACAAAAGTGAAATGACTCCTCCTCACAAGGTGGTGTTTGAGTTCATTAACAAGTGTGTACTGCCAAGGCAGGAGAGAAGGCACATAGAAAATTACCTGGACTTAGTTCTCATGGAGTGCCTAGACAGTGGAAAGCAGATCAACTGGCCTTACTTAATCATCCAACTCCTGGACAGGGTGGTAAACGGTTCCAAGGCTCATGTCATTCCTTATGGCTTCATCCTCATAATTGTACTTGCTCACTATAAGGTATCTCTGAAGAAGGCAGAAATGGCTACTGTCAAGGATCACTTTGGCAAAAACACTCTTCTAGCCTGCGACTATGTTGTCAATGTTCCTGAAAATGAACCTGGTTCACCAGGAAGACTCAGGTAAATAGAAAAGTCAGCACTTGTGCAGGAGGGTGGGGCTAAGGATGCAGAAATTCTTAGGCTAAAGAATCGCCTGGCTGAGGTTGAACATGAGAGGGATGCTCTCAGAACTGAGCTTGCCAAAGAAAAGGAGAAGAATGAGGGGATTCTTAATGATATACTATCTCTTCTCCAAGCTAAAAACCCAGCCTCCACCCCTTCCCAGCCTTAGTAGTCCAGCCTGTCCTTGACTCTTAGTGACCCAGATTAGGGATTTTTCTTGTTTCTTTTGCTCATGATGTTAACTATTTTTGTTTCTTCTTGTGGATTGTGGTTGAAAAATGCTTCTATCAATGAATTTTGTTGCTTTTGCTCTTAATCTTGTTTCATTTTCTTTGATAGTTTGCATTCTTGGTTTCCTATTGATAATTAATCCATGATTGCACTTGCAGTTGCCCCAATGGCCATGAGTAACTCTTAAATATTTGGGACTTTCTAAAAGTTGTAATTTTTCGATGATGCCAAAAGGGGGGAAAATGGTCATATGGTCATATACTATTCTGAACATGTGATATTTATAACCTAATGAACCTGGTTCTTTTATGATAAATGCTCAATAATCTAAAATGTGTTAATGTTGGATTAAGTTGGTTACATGCCTAAGCATAGAGTTTGTCATCATCAAAAAGGGAGAATTTGTTGGCCCAAGAAATTGAATGATTTTGAAGATTGACAAAGGAACTTAAAGTTGAACCAGGTCCATCACTGGAGACTTAGACACATGCAGAGTTAAAGGCACGTGAGGTGCACGTGCAGGAGATAAACGAAATATGCAAATTAAAGAGATATCTCCTTATCGAAAAGATTGCAAGATAATAAGGAGAAGGACTCCTTATTCAGTAAGACCAGAATCAAAGATAAGGAAGGATTCGAGGAGTTGAGATTAACTAGAACTCTTTCACCAAGGAAGAGTAGCATTAGAACTCTAGTAAATCTCTCGTCTAATAATCCTATATATTGTAAATTGTTCTTATTGTACAGACACACACAAAACCAGAAGTTAAGCAAGAATTGAGAGCAAAATTAGCAAGGCAAATTTTGCAAGCAGTTCGTGTGAGATTTAAGTGTGCGACTCTGAAGCTACTTGGACCAGCTAGAAGAACCAGTTCCAACTATGTCTTTTAGTCTAGTTTAATTACTTGTAGTGGGTGATTTCAACTTGTACCTTTCAGCTTTATCTAGATTCATCTGTAATAGGTACTGTGTGTTTCAAGTTATAGCTAACTTGAAGTTTGTCGCAAATAGCTAGAGGCTAGTTTGCCACAAAGGGCTTAGAGTTAATCCTAGGTTTACAAAGAGTTTTTGTAAATGTTATTTTTGGCTTAGTGATTTTAGTGGAGTGTTTGGAAAAATCCTACTGGAAAGTAGGTCGTGGTTTTTCACCTTTTGAGCCAGGTGTTTTTCACGTAAAATCCTTGTGTTCTTTATTTTCTGTATTTATTATTCCGCAAACAGTATAGGTTGGAACACATAGAAGAACATGGTCCTTCTATAACTAGTGCACGCGAAAATCGGACACCACACAAATCATCCCCCCCTCTTGTGTGGTATTTATGTTTTAGAACATCAATTGGTATCAGAGCGGGTTATCCTTGAAGAGGCTAACACCTTAGGAAAAGATCAAGCTAAGTGCACCACCTGGTAACTGGGAAGGACAATCAACCGCTAGGCCTCCACTCTTTAATGGGCAGTACTANTAAGGGAAAGAAGAAGGCCATTTTATAATTCTTAGCCACATTTTGTTATAGTTTAGACATGTAACTAGTTTTACAATTGTTTTCCCCTTTTATACCTGTAAATATAAATAGTCTCTACTGAATAATAAAAATCAGTTTTGGTCAGTTACACCTTGACCGACTCACTCATCTCTCTCTTCTTCTCTCAACCCTTTTAGGGTTCTCTTCTGTCATTTCCGTCATAGCTAACAAGCTTCTAACCTAACAATGTGTATATTCTATATCCCAAGGAATCTATAATCGGGAAAAATACAAATATATACTCCCTTTGTACCAATGTTTGTCACACAGCTCGAATTTTGAGGGTCAAATTTTTTAATTTTGATCGTAAATTTGGATATAGAATTATTAAGTTTTTTAAAGTAAATAAATTATATATTTAAATAATACCTATAAAGTATTATAAGTTACAATAATTAATAATTCAAAATATATAAAGAACGTGTTAAAAATTACGACAAAGAAAAAGTACCATTATCTAACTCTCAAAATTCGAACTTTGCCCCGTAAATCGTGACAAAGGGGTAGCTTTTAGGTACGGTCAAGACTCAAGTGTTTGTACACGTAGGTAAGTAGATATCAACATATATATCTTTTCTTCACTTGCCATTTTCTGCATTCATCCTAATAACTTTTATCTCTATTAGCTGAAAAAATGTTGGTTGATTTATCAATCAAGGATTAAATTATTTACACTAATAATATAATTATCTTTTTTTGCATCGTCAAAGTTAGCTTAATATGTCATAACAGGTTATTTACTGGGTTAACTAAAAATTGTCATTTTATTAACCTGGACATGTCATTTAGGTTCTAATTGTTAACCAAAACTTAAATTAGTCATTCAATTGGATCTTAAAAAAAGAAGGATAAAGGACATATTTGGATGCGGCGATGTCCCCGATATTATTTGTGAGAAGAAAGGAGGAGGTAGGATGTGATCTTTCTATTAAAGGTTATATAATGCATCCAAAGGCATGTCGTTGTGATTAATAGAATAAGTTGAGAATTTGAGGTCTTATGTTCAATTCTAATGGAAGCAAAAATACTAAATAATTTTTTTATTGGTAGCTGTGTTGGTATGAGATAGTAAATAACCTTTGAAATTAATCGAGCCAGATGAAAGAAACATTTATATAAATGATGAAAGAAAAACTAAAAGGACAAGAAAAACATACAAGTAAACTATGTAGTCCGCACAAAAGCTGTTGGGTATCTTAGCTTGTGATCTAGATCTGCTAGTGTATCTATAAATATTTGACCGTAAACTTTGTTATTATTGTACAAATTTTAAATCCCAGCTAGATCCGCTTATTTAGATAAGCTTTAAATGGATATCCAAATATTTAGTTGGTGGAGATTCCAGTTGTTTACATAGAACTAGTACATGGCAAACAAGATATATAGATCTAGAAGATTATGACAACTATTCTCAATTCTCATTACTTTGTTTTTTATTTCAACAAAACAATAGTATGAAATGGAGTAGTATATTGTACTCCTACATCCATAAACCATTTCTTCCTACTCAAATAGTATTAACTTTTTCAAAAGATCTTCTTTTGCTTATAAATTAGCTAAGGCAATGAAGGAAATTGTAGAATATCCTGCTCACACTTACTACAAAGGAATATATCTGGAATAACTTCATGGTTTGGGATATTAACACAACGAGTATGCTGCCAAACTTCACAAATATCACAACAAACCATTCTTTCACCATCTTCATCTTTAGTCCCACAAAGGCAATCCACAACAATATTATCCTTAATTCCTTCAAATATCCCTATATTATTATGATCATTATTGGTCACAATCCCTCCTAAAACAATCTTGTTTCCAGGTTTCATCACATTAAAAACCAATTCTGTACCAATAATAGGACTCAAATTGTTAATTGATCTTATGGTAAAGTTCCTTAATCCCCAATAGATATTCCCAAATGTTCTTTCCGCTTCAATCTTTAGCTCATCAAATGTGACATCTTTTCTTAATATGAAGCACTCAAATGGGGTCATTACTTTTTCTTCTACCCCAAATCCATTCTTGGTTACCAACATAATTGCACAATAAATCTTGGATTTGTCAACTTCAATTCTTGAATCCGCCTCCCCTATATATTCCTTAAGGAAGTATTTCGCGTCCAAGATTATTCGAGAAGCTGTTGGGATTGTAGCAAAGATACCTGTGTAATTAGACATTCCCTTGAGCTCTTTTAGGATATTCTTGTACAAGAAGTATATGTCCTTCATAATTTGAACCCATGTAATTTTGTATTGTTGATTCCCTTTTGAGTCATTAACCCAAAAACCTTGATCATGTTTAGGGAATGCTTTAGATATATCCTCTAAACAATACTCTAAAACTTTGGTTACTGGATTTAAGCATCGACGAACCAAATACTTCCCAACAATATGATTTCCCAATGACTTGAGCACGAAATCTAGCAATCCGGTGTCACCAATGTAAGCACGAGCAGCATCACGAACCTCTTGCCTAGAAATCCACCGCGATTCAGCTCTTTTTAGGGCTTCCACAACAACCCTAATAGCCATCTCAACGCGTTTAGGTGACCATCTACATGTGTTATCTACCAATAGCCCCGGGTAACATGAGCTAAGGTTACTTTCTTTTGGAATTCGCGATTTGAGCTCCAGCATGAAATGGAAGGTGTCACAAAGTGTGACTAATGTGTGACCTGATAACATTTGGTACCTTGATAAAACTGTTAAAATCTCATGATTATTTATGTGGTGTGCTAATAAGGCTAATGGCATGTTTTGTATGGCATTGATTGCGCTTTGATATGTTTCTTGAGTTACTCCAAAGCTTCCACGGCCAAATCTATAGCCCCAATGTCCAAACCATGGCTCACCATTCGCCACTGTGTTCAGTAGCCTTAGATCCATGCCTTTCTTCTGTGAGATATCTCTTAAACTCACTTTCCTTCAAAACGAATGAAATATTACAAAATTTATTTTTGCATTTGATCTCAAATATTAGTCGTTTTGGTAATTTAAATTTGTTTTAAATGTTTGACGTTTTAGAAAAATAAGAAATCATTTAACATTACTGTTTGTTGATTTGAAAGAAGGAATTTAATTTATCAAAACATACATCTCTTATATATTTAGAAAATTTTGAAACACTTATTGGTTTTTTGAAAAACTCATTTTTTTAAAAATTTCAAAAACTTGCAAAATTTCATGGACAAGACAAATGGGGCCTTAGCATTAGTGTTTGTTGATTTGTCCTTATTGTATTAATTAAGTGAAACGCTTGAAAGAAGATAAAGGGTAATTTAGACAAATATTTCTATGATTAAGACAGAGGAGTATGCTTGAAAGACACATAATATGAATCAACGAGTATCATAAACTTGGATAACAAATAGGTACGCATAAAATGGAACGAACGACAAACCTTGCACGAAGTCCAAAGCAAAGGCGATCCCAAAAGTCCATGATAGAGTGGCCAGGCAAGTCAGAACCAGTCTCCGATCCATTGATACATAGCAAATGCCCAAAACCATTAGAGTGAAACACACCATGCATTATATGACCCTCTAATTCAATCAAATTCGACGACGACGACTTACTTCTAATTTCTCCATTTGTATCATAAGTGTTTTGGTTATTGTCTCCTTGATCATACCTCAAACAAGCTGTTACTGTGTCCTTTGAAGGCAATAGGAAATGGTATTTCTTGTTGCAGATCAGATGGTTTCCCCAGCCTGTGCTACATTTTAATTACTACAACCATGAGAATATAAAAACTACCTACCTAAAATAAGAGCAAAGTATTACAAAGATTTTCTTGATGCTAGAAATTCTTTCTTCTCATATTATTTAACATAATTAGACGCGAGTAAAATTACTTTGATACACCTTGGTGTATAAGAATTTTTTACAATATGATACCCGAAAGTTAACTATTGTTAACCATCTATAATAATTGAGATTAGCAACCTACAAAATACCACAGTATTCTTGCATGTGTATATATTTAGAAGATTTACAGATAATTAGCATTTACTATAATATATCATGTTCACACCTTTGATTTGATTGTATTGTTATACATGTATCTTTGTATTTATTACATTTTCATTCTTTGTATTTTAATGTGATAGTGATTGTAACATAAACATGAACCCACTTGGTTGGTCATTCCACCAAAATCTTTCAATTTAGTATCAGAGTTCTAAAGATCCTTTCTCTGCTTTGTATCACGGCACCTTCTCAATTATCATTTTCTTAAATTTAAGATTATAATTATTGGAGAAAGGTGGAGATTCGACATACTATGAAGGAAGATTTTCAAAAGGATTACCGTGCCGAATAAGTTGAAATTTGCAAGTTGTCAATATTCTCATTTATCTTGACACAAAGCTACCTAAAACTTTTTGAAAATTTTATAAATTTATAGTGATTCACTTATTTGATTTCCCGACGTGTCTATGGAGACAGATCACGTCCATTTTTCACCAGACACAAACCTAACAATGAAGTTACATACTTATTACGAAGTATTTCTATTCTTAAGTGCATTCAATATATCCTATCGTTTGCAATGTACATATATAGTTTATAATATAAAAAAATTTTACACTATCAGTGTACAACAGTTTAGTTACTATTTTCTTATCAAGTTAGTCATGATCAGTATTTCCTGAATCAAGAAAGTTAAACAAACTTTTACAATATAACTACACATTGTTCCAACGACCAGGAGTCTTGGCGTAACTGGTAAAGTTGTTGCTATGTGATCAGGGGGTCACGGGTTCGAGCAGTGGAAAAACAGCCTCTTGCAAATATGCAGAGTAAGACTGCGTACGATAGACCCTTGTGGTCCGGCCCTTTCCGGGACCCCGCGCATAACGGGAGCTTAGTGCACCGGACTGTCCTTTTTAGTGTTCCAAAATTAAACAATAAACAGTTCTCAGATATGGAAGTTTGTAAATACCTATATATTGACAGTGTTTGCAATGAGGATTGAAGGACAAGTCAACTGGTTCTTCAACAACAAACAGGAAGATATGCATCGGCGGATGGCGATGAACTTCGAGTTGAAATGACCAGCTAGCCAGGGCATGATCATCACTAATTTCTGGCTGTGCAAATTCCAAAAGAAGTTTAACATTTTGTTCAAAATTACACCCCATGAACTCTGTAGGAAACCCTTGTTCACCAAAAGTCTTGAACTTAAAAACCCTCTGATCATTTCTCTTCCTTTTCTTTGATCCACTCAGATCTAAATTCGACATCTTAATCTTCTCCTTCATGTAGAAACAAAGAGGAATCAAAATAACATGAATTTCAAGAAAATTTAAAGGGAGTTAGTAGTTACCACTTACCAACCTCTCTAGCTAGCTTAGGTTAAAAAAAATTATAGGAAACTAATAAAAAGGATCACACGTACTTTGCCAAAAGGACTAAATTTATAAAAGATTTTTACAAGCCTGTTGATAAGCATGAAATGTTTGTAGAAATTGGAATTGTTGCAAATCTATCGCAGAAAGCAAGAGTTACATGCATGCAATTAAAAAATAAAGCCATGCTTTTGGCCATGACAAATCTTAACCATTTAAATTGCTTTGTGTCCCGGCAAATTCTAAGGTCAGTTGAGGCACGCTGAAAGTTACGTTATTAAGGAGGGGTACTATATTTAGTATGAAAAAAAACACAATATTACTGGCCAACTACTTAGCTAAGTCCTTTAATTTTAAGTAAGATTTTAGAGTTTAAACTCTTAATCGAGGCATATAATCACTATCAAATTAAACACTTATTGTTCATGCAAAACAAAACCTGAGGTATATGTTGGAGGTATTATTCGCAATAGTAAAAGTGAATGATGTGTGTGATAGACCCAAAAGGTCATCTTGCGTTTTAGAACTCAATCCGGTGTTCTGAGGCCTTCAAAATCTTATTTTATTTCTGCTCGATTTGCTTGCGCAGTTCGGGTGCGTTTTCGGAAAGCCTTTATGTAGAAATTTGAGAAAAATAATAATTTTAGCCTTTAAAAGTTATTTTAGTTGACTTTAATCAATGTTTTGAGTAAACGGACCCGGACCCGGACCCGTGTTTCGGCGGTCCCGGTTGGTCCGTAATAAAATATGGACCTGGGCGTGTGTCCGGAATCGAATTCCGAGGTCCCTAGCTCGAGAAATGAATTTTTGACGAAAATTGTAAGACTAAAATTCTAAGGATTTAAAGAAAATGATTAATGTTTGATCTCATTGGTATCGGGCCCGTATTTTGGTTCCAGAGCCCGGTACAGGTTTGATATATTATTTAAGTCATGTCTGTGAAATTTGATAAAAATCGGAGTTAATTTGACGTGATTCGGACCTTTGGTTGAGAAAGTAGAAGTTTTGAAACTTTCTCGAAAATTTCATGCAATTTGGTGCTAAATTTATAGTTCTAGGTGTTATTTTGACGATTTGATTGCACGAGCAAGTTCGTATATTATTTTTAGACTTGTGTGCATGTTTGGTTTGGAGCCCCGAGGGCTCGAGTGAGTTTCGGATAGGCTACGGAGTGATTTGGGGCTTAGAAATTTTGTTGGTGTAACTAAACCTGATGCAGGCCTCTAATCTCGCATTTGCAAGATCAGGAATCGCAATTGTGAACATATCAGGCTCCGCATTTGCGAGGCTTTCATCGCAAATGCGAACAAAGGCTGGGCCATGCAGTCTTTGCAATTGCGAGGAAGTATTCGCATTTGCGAGGTCAGTGGGGAGGGGCAGTCATCGCAAAAGCCAATAAACCTTCGCGTTTGCGAATTGTGTCTGGGGAAGGGGTCTTCGCATTTGTGACCAATTGGTTCGCATTTGCGATAGCAGCAGAAATGCGACAGGTTCGCATTTGCGATACCTTTCTCGCATTTGCAAGCTTCGCAATTATGAAGCTCAGGTTGCAAATGCGACATCCCCAACTGGGTATTAGGGACTTAGACGGGATTTTTCATTCATTCTCCCATTTTCCAAAACCCAAACTTCAAGAGACGATTTTCTAAAGACTAATTCTACCCCAAATCAAAGGTAAATGATTCTTAACCCAATTATTTCAATCATTCACTTCTTTTAACAAGATTTCAACCAAGAATCTAGGATTTTCATGGTGGAATTAGGGATTTTTGGGTAGAGATTAGGGATTTCGAAATTTGGGGATTTAGACCTCGAATTGAGGTCGGATTCCAAAACCAATTATATATCCGAGATCGGGGATGAATGGATAATCGGGTTTTGATCCGAATTTCGGGTTTTGACCAAGCAGGCTCGGGGTCGATTTTTGACTTTTTTGGGGGGAAATGTTGGGGAACTTATAATTATGCATTGGTATTGATTTCTTTAGCGATAATTGATGTTGTTAAGTTAATTATGACTAGATACGAGTGATTCGGAGGTGGAAACTAGAGGAAAAGCAATAGTTGAGCGTTGAGTTGGCCGTCGGATCGAGGTAAATATTTGGTCTAACTTTGACTCGAGGAATTAGGAATCCCCGACTTATTTGCTATGTGGAAATTCATGTGTGTGACGTATAGGTGAGGTGACGAGTACCTATGTATCGCCAAATTTTCTATTTAGCATGTTCCCTTCCCCGTTCCTAATGTACTGTCTTCCTTCCTTAATTACTACATGCTTATTATTTCTTCCATGTCTAATTGCTTCCCGTTAGATGTTGTTTTCTTTATTGAAGATATTGGTTGTTCCGTAGATCCATTGTATATCATTAATTGGTTTAAGTTGATTCATCAGTGTTTCATGGTATACTCTGGTTGGTCTCAATGTGTAGTATTAATTGAGTGAATTTTCATAATTTTATAAGCGTTCTGTTTGCTTTGGTTTGAAACTTAAATAATGTTGAGGGTTTTGATCTAAATTGTGTAATTTTTGTTCTTATTGTGTGACTGGTACTAATATGGTGGGAACGGGTTGCACGCCGCAACAGGAGGAATAAGGGTGATATACTGAGGAGGAATAAGGGTAAAATGTGAATGTCTGATGGGATCGGGTTGCAACGCCGCAAAATGAGGATTATGGGTGGATTGAAACGTAGTAATAAGGGTTAATTATTGTGTTGATACTGATATTGTTGATATGGTGGGATCGGGTTGCGCACCGCAACATATATACATATATGTTATTAATATAATTGTACGGAGGAATAAGGGAGAATTGGTGGGATCGGGATGCGCGCCTGCATCATATATGTGTTTACTTTTATTCTTTGACCGTGTAGATTATTCGATGGTTTCATATTTCGTTTAAGGATTTGGTTATAGCTGGATACGGATGAGGCACTGAGATTAAGTATTTGTTTATTTCTAAAATTTACTGCTTAATATTTCCGTTCTCCTTTCTCCGTCTTATTATTCATGGTTCATAGTATTTATATATATATTGTGAGTGTCCCGCCGTAGTCTCGTCACACCTTCATCGAGGTTAGGCTCGGTACTTACCAGTACATGGAGTCGATTGTACTGATACTACACTCCGCACCTTCTGTGCAGATTTCGGAGCTGGTAGTGGCTGATCGAGAGGTCGCTTGCAGGCATATCATCTAGGAGACCCAAGGTAGTTCTGCTGGCGTCCGCAGGCCATGGCGTCCCCTTCTCCATTTCTATATTTTCTGTATTTGTAGAAATTCATAATATGTTCATGGATTGTGACACCAGTTTCTGGGTGGTAGTTGTAATAGTTCTGGCAATAGTTCATAAATAAAGCAGTACTTGTTTATTCTGTAGTGGTGATCACTTGTTTTTAACTTGTTTTACTTGTATTTAATGAATTGTAAAAGAAAATAGTTATTGAATCTCTAACATTGACTTGCCTAGCGAGTGTGGTGTTAACCGCCATCACGGTCCCGTTGGCATGGATCTCCGGGTCGTGACAAGTTGGTATCAGAGCACTAGGTTTCTTAGGTCACACAATTCACGGACAAGTTTAGTAGAGTCTGGGGGATTGGTACGGAGATGTTTGTACTTATCTCCCAGAGGCTATGAAGCCTAGGAACAAAATTCACTTTTATTTAACTCTGTCGTGTGATTCTTGTTGTCTCAATATTGATTGAAATCTTCTATTCTTATTCTCTCGCAGATGGCGAGAACACATACCTCTTCTTCCGTTGATCAGCAGCCGGATCCTGCAGCAGCAGCTCCTACGAGGGGCAGAGGTCGAGGCTGTGCCAGAGGCCGAGGCATGGGCAGGGCTCAGCCCAGAGCCCGAGCAGCAGCCCCAGCCGTGGAGCCTCAGGTTGAGTTCGATGAGGAGGATCCAACTCAGGCTATTCCCGCCGGACCAGCTCAGGTGCCCGAGAGATTTATTGCCACCCCAGTGCTCCAGGATGCTTTGGTCCGATTATTGGGCCTTATGGAGAGTGTGGCCCAGACTGGCGCATTCCTCATGGCACCAGTTATATCTCAGGCTGGAGGAGGAGCCCAGACTCCTGCCACTCATACTCCGGAGCAAATGGATCCCCAGTTCCAGACCCCAGCAGCTCATCCAGTCTAGGTAGTTCAGCCGGTTGCTGCGGCACAACCCGGTGATGGGGCAGCTATGTCTTCCGAGGCTTTGTGGAGGTTGGATAGGTTTACCAAGCTCTTTCCAGTTAACTTCAGCGGTGCTACTTCAGAGGATCCCCAGGAGTATCTCGATAGTTGTCATGAGGTTCTTCGGAACATGGGTATATTGGACACCAATGGGGTCGATTTTGCTACTTTTCAGATGACTGTTCCGCCAAGAGATGGTGGAGGGATTATTTATTGACTAGACCAGCTGGGTCGCCTGCCCTCACTTGGGATCAGTTCCCACATCTCTTCTTAGAGAAGTTTCTGCCTATCACTACGATGGAGGAGCGTCGCCGTCAGTTCGAGTGTCTTCAGCAGGGTAGCATGACTGTCACTTAGTATGAGACTTATTTTGTGGATTTGGCTCGACATGCTATTCTTTTGCTTCCCACAGAGAGAGAGATGGTGAGGAGGTTTATTGAGGGTCTTGCTCAGCCTATTAGATTGCAGATGGATAAGAAGACTGGGAGCGAGATTTCTTTCCAGGATGCGGCCAATGTGGCCAGGCGAGTCGAGATGGTTCTTGGGTAGGGAGGTCAGGGGTCAGACAAGAGACCTCATCATTCTAGTGTGTTCAGCGGTGCCTCATCTGGAGGCAGGGGTGTTTTTGGTAGAGGCCATCCTCCTATGCCATTTCATTCAGCACTTCAGGTATCTCACAGTGCATCTGGGAGTCGTGGTTCTTATGTGAGTCCTTTTACTCAGCCAGCCTATAGTGCACCACCAGCTCCTATCAGAGAACCTCCTCTTCAGAGTTATTATCGTGGTCATCCGACTCGTCAGGGTCAGTCTCGGTTCTCTCAGCCATTGTATCAGGATAGATGCTTTGAGTATGGTGATTATGGGCATATTCGGAGGACCTGCCCAAGATTATTTGGTGATCTTCCACAGCATCAGGGTTCGCATGCCATGGTTCCTACACCAGTTGCTACACCGCCTGCTTAGTCAGTCAGAGGTAGGGGTCAGACATTTTGAGGTAGGGATCATATTGTTTGAGGTGGAGGTCAGGCCGTGAGAGGTGGAGGCCCGTCAGTCAGAGGTCGTCCCAAAGACATGGTTCAGGGTGGTGGGGCCCAGCCCCGATGTTATGCTTTTCCAGCCAGACCTGAGGCTGAGTCCTCTGATGCTGTTATTACAGGTATTGTTCCAGTTTGCAGTAGAGATGCTTTAGTTCTATTTGATCCGGTGTCTACTTATTCCTATGTGTCATCTGATTTTGCTTCATATTTGGTTATGCCCCGCGATTCTTTGAGTACCCTTATATATGTGTCCATACCTGTGAGGGAGGCTATTGTGGTAGATCATGTATATCATTCGTGTGGGGTCCCTATTGGGAGCCTTGAGACCTGTGTAGACCTTTTGCTCCTTGATATGGTTGATTTTGATGTTATACTGGGCATGGATTGGTTGTCGCCTTATCACGCTATCTTGGACTGTCATGCCAAGACAGTGACCTTAGCCTTGCAGGGGTTGCCTCGATTAGAGTGGAGAGGGACTCCTGGCCATTCTTCCAGCAATGTTATTTCTTATATGAAGGCTCGGTATATGATCGAGAAGAGGTGTTTGGCCTATTTGGCTTATGTTCGTGATTCTAGTGTTGAGGTTCCTTCCATGGGTACGGTGCATGTTGTTCGTGAGTTTCTAGAGGTATTTCCTGCAGACCTGCCGGGGATGCCACCCGACAAGGATATTGACTTTTGCATTGATTTGGTTCTGGGCACTTAGCCCATTTCTATTCCGCCATATCAGATGGCCCCGCCAGAGTTGAAAGAATTGAAGGAACAGTTGCAGGACTTGCTCGATAAGGGCTTTATTAGACCTAGTGTCTCACCCTGGGGTGCACCGGTGTTATTTGTGAAGAAGAAGGATGGGTCAATGAGGATGTGTATAGATTATCGGCAATTGAAAAAAGTCACCATCAAGAACAAGTATCTGTTTCCGAGGATTGATGATTTGTTTTATCAGCTCCCGGTTGCCAAGGTATTTTTGAAGATTGATTTGAGGTTTGGATACCACCAGTTGAGGATTATGGAATCCGACGTCCTAAGACATATTTTCGAACGCGGTATGGGCACTATGAGTTTTTGGTGATGTCCTTTGGGTTGACTAATGCCCCAGCAGCACTTATGGACTTGATGAACCGAGTGTTCAAGCCTTATCTGGATTCCTTTTTTATTGTGTTTATTGATGACATTTTGATATACTCTCGCAATCGGGAGGAGCATGAGCAGCACCTCAGGATAGTGCTCCAGACTTTGAGGGTCAGTCAGTTGTATGCTAAATTCTCAAAGTGCGAGTTTTGGGTTGATTCAGTCGCTTTCTTGGGCCATGTCGTATCAGCAGAGGTATTCAGGTAGATTCTAAGAATATTGAGGCGGTCAAGAATTGGCCTAGACCCACTTTAACTACGGAGATCAGGAGTTTCTTGGGTTTGGCGGGTTATTACCATTGGTTTGCGGAGGGGTTTTCGTCTATAGCAGCCCCGATGACCAAGTTAACCCAGAAGGGTGCCACGTTCAGATGGTCGGATGAGTGTGAGGCGAGCTTTTAGAAGATCAAGAAAACTTTGACTGCAACACCGATGTTGGTATTAACATTAGGTTCAAGATCTTACACGATATATTGTGATGCCTCCCGTGTTGGGATCGGAGCAGTATTGATGCAGGAGGGTAGGGTGATTGCATATGCGTCTCAGCAGTTGAAGGTTCATGAGAAGAATTACTCTGTCCATGACTTAGAGTTGGTAGCCATTGTTCACGCGCTGAAGATCTGGAGGCATTATCTTTATGGCGTGTCGTGTGAGGTTTTCACAGATCATCACAACCTTCAGTATTTGTTCAAGCAGAGAGATCTCAATTTGAGGTAGGGGAGATGGTTGGAGCTATTGAAAGACTATGGAATCACCATATTGTATCATCCGGAGAAGGCCAATTTGGTGGCCGACGCATTGAGTAGGAGAGCAGTGAGTATGGGTAGCCTCGCGTTCGTTCCAGTCAATGAGAGGCCGTTAGCTTCAGATATTCAGACTCTGGACAACCAGTTAGTGAGGTTAGATATTTCAGAGCCCAGCCGTATTTTAGCTTGTACAGTCGCTCGGTCTTCCTTGTTTGAGCGTATCAGAGAGCGGTAGTATGATGACCCGCACTTGATGGTCCTTAGGGAAACAGTATGGCACGGTGATGCCAAGCAGGTTACCATTGGAGACGATGGTGTTTTGAAGAGGAAGGGTCGTGTATGTATGCCTAATGTTGATGGGCTTCGTGAGTTGATCCTTGAGGAGGCTCACAGTTCTCGGTATTCTATTCACCCGGGCGCTGCCAAGATGTACCAGGACCTTCGGCAGCATTATTGGTGGAGGAGGATGAAAAAAGATATAGTTGCTTATGTATCTCGGTGCCTGAATTGTCAGCAGGTGAAGTACGAGCACCAGAGACCCGGTGGTTTGCTTCAGCAGATAGATATTCCTGAGTGGAAGTGGGAGCATATCACTATAGACTTTGTTGTTGGACTCCCCCAAACTCAGAGGAAGTTCGAAGCCATGTGGATTATTATGGATAGGCTGACTAAGTCAGTGCACTTCATTCTTGTGGCAGTTACCTGTTCCTCGGAGCTGTTAGCAGAGATTTATATTCGGGAGATCGTTCGTCTTCACGGTGTGCCCGTGTCCATCATTTCTAATCGAGGTACGTAATTTACCTTGCACTTTTAGAGGGCAATACAGCGTGAGTTGGGTACGCGGGTTGAATTGAGCACAACATTTCATCCTCAGACGGATGGTCAGCCTGAGTGTACTATTCAGATCTTGGAGGATATGCTCCATGCTTGTGTTATAGAATTCAGAGGATCGTGGGATCAGTCCTTGCCCCTTGCAGAGTTCACCTACAATAATAGTTTCCAGTCGAGCATTAAGATGGCTCCCTAGGAGGCATTATATAGTAGATGGTGCAGGTCGCCAGTTGGATGGTTTGAGCTGGGAGAGGCTCGGTTATTGGGTACAGATCTAGTACAAGAGGCCTTGGACAAGGTCAAGATTATACAGGATCGACTTCGCACAGATCAGTCCAGGAAAAAGAGTTATGCCGACCACAAAGTTCGTGATGTGACATTCATGGTTGGGGAGAGGGTGTTGCTTCGGGTGTCGCCCATGAAGGGTGTCATGAGATTTTGGAAGAAGCGCAAGTTGATCCCTAAGTATATAGGGCCTTTTGAGATTCTTGATAGAGTGGGAGAGGTGGCTTATAAACTTGCGTTGCCTCCAGGGTTATCCTCAGTTACCCAGTGTTCCATGTGTCCATGCTACAGAAGTATCATGGTGACCCGTCCCACGTGTTGGACTTTAGCTCTTTCCAGTTGGACAAGGATTTCACTTATGAGGAGGAACTGGTAGCTATTCTAGACCCGCAGGTTCGTCGGTTGAGGTCGAAGAGTTACCCTTCAGTTCGAGTGAAGTTGATAGGTCAGCCTGTTGAGGCAGCTACTTGGGAGTCCAAGTCGGACATGCGGAGTAGATATCCTCACTTTTTCGCCAGCAGGTACTTTTTTAATGTCTGTTCGAGGACAGACGTTTGTTTTAGAGGTGGAGAATGTGATGACCAAAAGGTCATCTTGCATTTTAGAACCCCATCCGGTGTTCTACGGCCTTCAAAACCTCATTTTACTTCTCCTAGATTTGCATGCGCAGTCCAGACGAATTTTTGGAAAGCCTTTATGTAGAAATTTGAGAAAAATAATAATTTTAGCCTTTAAAAGTGATTTTAGTTGACTTTGGTCAACATTTTGAGTAAACTGACCTGGACCCATGTTCCGACGGTCCCATTGGTTCCGTAATAAAATACGGGACTTGGGCGTGTGCCCGAAATCGAATTCCGAGGTCCCTAGCTCGAGAAATGAATTATTGACGAAAATTGTAAGACTAAAATTCTAAGGATTTAAAGAAAATGATTAATGTTTGATCTCATTGGTATCCGACCCGTATTTTGGTTCCGGAGCCCGGTACAAGTTTGATATATTATTTAAGTCATGTTTGTGAAATTTGGTAAAAGTCGGAGCTAATTTGACGTGATTCGGACCTTTGGTTGAGAAAGTACAAGTTTTGAAACTTTCTTTAAAATTTCATGCAATTTGATGCTAAATTCGTAGTTCTAGGTGTTATTTTGACGATTTGATTGCACGAGCAAGTTCGTATGATGTTTTTAGACTTGTGTGCATATTTGGTTTGGAGCCCTGAGGGCTCGGGTGAGTTTTAGATAGGATACAAAGTGATTTGGGGCTTAGAAATTTTGTTGCTGTAACTGAAGCTGATGCAGGGCTCTGATCTCGCATTTGCGAGATCAGGAATCGCAATTGAGAACATATCAGGCTCCGCATTTGCGAGGCTTTTATCGCAAATGCGAAAAAAGGTTGGGCCATGCAGTCTTCGCAATTGCGAGGAAGTATTTGCATTTGCGAGGTAAGTGGAGAGGGGCAGTCATCGCAAATGCCAATAAACCTTTGCATTTGCGAAGTGTGTCTGGGCAAGGGGACTTCGCATTTGCGACTAATTGGTTCGCATTTGCGACAGCAGAAGAAATGCGACAGGTTTGCATTTGCGATACCTTTCTCGCATTTTCGAGCTTCGCAATTGCGAAGCTCAGGTCGCAAATACGACATCCGCAGCTGGGTAAAAGGGATTTAAATGGGATTTTTCATTCTCCGTTTTTCAAAACCCAAACTTCAAGAGGCGATTTTCTAAAGACCAATTCTTCCTCAAATCAAAGGTAAACAATTCTTAACCCAATTCTTTCAATCATTCACTTCTTTTAACAAGATTTCAACCTAGAATCTTGGATTCTCATGGTGGAATTAGGGGTTTTTGGATAGAAATTAGGGATTTCAAAATTTGGGGATTAAGACCTCAAATTGAGGCCGGATTTCAAAACCAATTGTATATCCGAGCTTCGGGGTGAATAGGTAATCGGATTTTGATTCGAATTTCGGGTTTTGACCGAGCAGGCCCGTTGTCGATTTTTGACTCTTTTGGGGGAAAATGTTGGGAAACTTATAATTATGCATTGGAATTGATTTCTTTAGCGATAATTGATGTTGTTAATTTAATGATGACTAGATACGAGTGGTTCGGAGGTGGAAACTTTAGGAAAAGCAATAGTTGAGCATTGAGTTGGCCGTCGGATTGAGGTAAGTGTTTGGTCTAACTTTGACTCGAGGGATTAGGTATCCCCGACTTATTTTCTATGTGGAAATTCATGTGTGTGACATATAGGTGAGGTGATGAGTAGCTATGTGTCGCCAAATTTTCTGTTTAACCTGTTCCCTTCCTCGCTCCTAATGTACTGTCTTCCTGCCTTAATTACTACATGCTTATTAATGCTTCCATGTCTAATTTCTTCCCGTTAGATGTTGTTTTCTTTATTGAAGATATTGGTTGTTCCGTAGATCCATTGTATTTCATTAATTGGTTTGAGTTGATTCATCAGTGTTTCATGGTATACTCTGGTTGGTCTCGCTGTGTAGTATTAATTGAGTGAAGTTTCATAATTTTATAAGCGTTTTGTTTGCTTTGGTTTGAAGCTTTAATAATGTTGAGGGTTTTGAGATAAATTGTGTAATTTTTTTTCTTATTGTGTGACTGGTACTGATATTGTGGAAACGGGTTGCACGCTGCAACAGGAGGAATAAGGGTGATATACTAGGGAGGAATAAGGGTGAAATGTGATTGTCTGGTAGGATCAGGTTGCATGCCGCAACAGGAGGAATAATGGTGGATTGAAACGAAGTAATAAGGGTGAATTATTGTGTTGATACTGATATTACTGATATGGTGGGATCGGGTTGCGTGCCGCAATATATATACATATATGTTATTACTTTATTTTTTGTACGGAGGAATAAGAGAGAATTGGTGGGATCGGGATGCGCACCGCATGGATATATGTGTTTACTTTTATTCTTTGACCGTGTAGATTATTCTATGGTTTCATATTTTGTTTAAGGATTTGGTTATAGTTGGATACGGATGATGGCATTGAGATTACGTATTTGTTTATTTCTGCAATTTACTGCTTAATATTTTCGTTCTCCTTTCTCCGTCTTATTCTTCATGGTTCATAGTATATATATATATATATATATATATATATATATATATATTATGAGTGTCCTGCCGTATCCTCGTCACACCTTCGTCGAGGTTAGGCTCGGCACTTACTAGTACATAGGGTCGGTTGTACTGATACTGCACTCTGCACCTTCTGCGCAGATTTTAGAGCTGGTAGTGGCTGATCGAGAGGTCGCTTGCAGGCATATCATCTAGGAGACCCAAGGTAGTTCTGCTGGGGTTCGCAGGACCTGGCATCCCCTTCTCCATTTCTATATTTTCTGCTATTTTTTTTCAAACAAATGTTATTTCTTTTAGACCAATATTTGTAGTAATTCATAGTATGTTCGTAGATTGTGAAACTAGTTTTCGGATGGTAGTTGTAATAGTTCTGGCAATAGATCATAAATAAAGAAGTACTTAGTTATCCCGTAATGGTGATCACTTGTTTTTAACTGGTTTTACTTGTATTTAATGAATTGTAAAAGAAAATGGTTATTGAATCTCTAACACTGGCTTTCCTAGCGAGTGTGGTGTTAGGATCCATCACGGTCCCGTTGGCGGGGATTTCCGGGTCGTGACAATGTGAGACCTATATAATAAAGAGAAATAAAAAGAAAGAATAAAAATATGAGAACAAGTTGCAATAATGAAGTGAGCGGCTAAAAAAATTGACAATTTGCAAAGTAATTGCATATGCAAGCATTTTGATTGGCTGAAAGTTTGGCAAGTTTTGCTATAAATAGCGGGCTTTATTCTTCATTTCATACACACCAAAATAAGATAGAATAGAAATAAGTTAGAGAGAGTAATCCACATATTGTAGTATGTGAGATAAATAGTGAGTGTGAGTAATATTGTAGTGAGGTGTTTAAATAAAGAGTGTTTATTTCTTTCAAAATTGCAGTACTCTCTTGACATTAGTGGTAATATTTCTCCGCTTGAATTTTATATTTTACCTCGTTAAAAGAGTTGGTGTCGTTGTTACTCTCTTGTGTTATTATTATTTGTCGTGGATATTATTTCTGGGCAAGACTATTATTTTTTTCCAACAACGTAGTATCAAAGCCATGGCAAATAATGGTATGCTGACTTTTCAGTACCCTCGTCTCACAAAAGATAATTATGAGAAATGGTGTATACATATGAAAGCCATTCTTGGCTCCCAGGGTATTCAAAACCAGATAATAAGGAAGATCTGCCTCAAAATGAAATAGATATTTTGGCAAAGACAAGGAAGAAGGATCAACAATCCCTCACGCCCATCCACCAATGTTTGGATGATGCCATGTTTGAGATGGTGTTAGATGATACCACCTCAAAGTAAGCTTAGGAGATTTTACAAAATTCTCTTCGAGGAGTTGACAAGGCGAGGAAGGTAAAACTTTAAACTCTAAGGGTTGACTTTGAAGTTTTAAAAATGAAAGAATCAAAATGCATTTTGGATCATTTTTCAAAAGTGAAGGCTATTATAAATCAACTAAGAAGATACGATGAGGACATAGAAGATGTCCATGTGGTAGAAAAGATCCTTCGAACTTTAACACCTAAATTTGATTTTGTGGTGTGTGTTATTGAGGAGTCTAAAGATTTATATTCTATGATGGTGGAGAAATTGGAGGGTTCCCTACAGGCACACGAAGAAAATATCAAAAGCAGACAAGAAGTTCCACTGAAGCAACTTATTAAAACTCTGGCATCCTTTAAGGACCATGGAGGTGAAAAGAGTTATCGAGGAAACGGACAAGGCCGAGGCCGTGGCGGTCATTGAAGAGGAAGAATTAATGGTAACAACTTCAAAAATGAAGTTAAAATCCACCAAACATTCATAGGTCGTGGTCACGCACAAAGGGGAGGAAGAGGACGTGGCTACTACCAAGAAATAATGGACAAATGTATGAAAAATAAAAAATTGAGTGTTATAATTGTCGTAAATTTAGACATTACTCTTGGGAATGTTGTAGCAATGTTGAAGAGAAAGCTAACCTTGTTGACGACAAGAAAGAAGAAGATAAGTCAACATTGTTGTTGGCACTCAAAGAAGAAGATAAGGATGATTGTAGCTCGTGGTACTTCGACAATGGAGCAAGCAATCATATTTGTGGATGTAAAGAGAAGTTTATGGAGATCAATAAAATGGTGAGAGGTAATATGTCCTTTGGGGATACCTCAAAGATTCATATCGAAAGGATAGGTACAATTATGAGCTCCTGTAAAATAGTGACCACAAGTTAATTTAAGATGTTTATTATGTCCCAATAAAAAGTAATATTTTGAGTTTGGACCAACTTCTTGAAAAGGAATATGATATCCACATGAAAAATATGAATATTTGGCTTAGAAGTTCAAGTTGAATTCTAATTGCTAAAGTGCATATGGCAAAGAATAAATTATTTTCTCTGAATCTTAAGACAATTGATGCAAAATGTTTGAAGGCTAATGTGCAAGATGAATCATGGTGTTGCCACATACGAGTTGGGAACCTTAATCTTGAAGCGATCAAATCAATGGGAGAAAAGAACATGGTACATGGGATACCATCAATCAACCATCCCAATCAATTATGTGAATTTTGTCTTCTTGGAAAAAATGCAAGGAGGAGTTCTCCAAAGGAGTCCATGTCAAGATCAACCAAACCGCTTCAGCTTGTTCACACTAATGGGTGTGGACCAATCAATCCACCTTCCTTTGGTAAAAGTAAATACTTTCTGCTTTTCATTGTTGACTTTAGTAGAAAGACTTGGGTTGATTCCTTGAACCAAAAATCTAAAGCTT
Source organism: Nicotiana knightiana (assembly GCA_005239525.1). Taxonomy (NCBI): domain Eukaryota; kingdom Viridiplantae; phylum Streptophyta; class Magnoliopsida; order Solanales; family Solanaceae; genus Nicotiana; species Nicotiana knightiana. The sequence goes on from ML413353.1 coordinate 49,626, forward strand.
TTGTTGCTTTTAAAAATTTTAAAGTACATGTAGAAAAGTAAAGTGACTATGAAATAAAAGCTTTAAACTTCGATAGAGGAGGAGAATTCACTTCAAAATAATTTAATGACTTATGTCAGTCTCATGGAATTCGCCTCCCTCTAACGGTACCTTATTCACCCCAACAAATTGGAGTAGCAGAGAGAAAGAATCGAAAGATTCTTAATATGGCTAGATGTATGTTGAAAGCTATAAGTATGCCCAATGAATTTTGGGCCGAAGCTATTTCTTGTGAATTTTATTTGAACAACAGGTTTCCAACAGGAAATGTTAGAGATCAAACCCCTCAATAAGCATAGAGTGGAAGAAAACCAAGTGTCAAGCACTTGAGAATTCGAACGATTCTTAATATGGCTAGATGTATGCTGAAAGCTAAAAGTATGCCCAAGGAATTTTGGGCCGAAGCTATTTCTTGTGCGATTTATTTGAACAACAGGTCTCCAACAAGAAATGTTAGATATCAAACCCCTCAAGAAGAATAGAGTGGAAGAAAACCAAGTGTCAAGCACTTGAGAATTCGAATGATTCTTAATATGGCTAGATGTACGTTGAAAGCTAAAAGTATGTCCAAGGAATTTTGGTCTGAAGCTATTTCTCGTGCAGTTTATTTGAACAATAGGTCTCCAACAATAAATCTTAGAGATAAAACCCTCAAGAAGCATAGAGTTGAAGAAAACCAAGTGTCAAGAACTTGAGAATATTTGGGAGCATAGCTTATGCTCATGTGCCACAACAACGGAGAGTGAAGCTTGACGATCGAAGTGTCAAGCATGTGTTTGTTGGCTATGATACGAGTTCAAACGGCTACAAGCTATACAACCCAAGTAGCGGCAAGGTTGTAGCAGGTCGTGATGTTGAATTTGATGAATAATTGGCATGGAATTGGGAAGCTCGGGAAGAAACTTCATATGATTTTCTTCCATACTTTAGCGTTGAAGAAGAAGTAGAGACCGTGGAACTTGTGCAGGATATAACTCCACCTCCTTCTCCAACTAATGTTGCATCTCCCTCTTCTCAAGAAAGTTCAAATGAACATCCGCAAAGGACAAGGAATATTCAAGAGATCTATGAGGAAACTTAAGAAGTTACTAATTTGATTTTTTATATTGTCTCTTTACTGCCAGTGAATCGATGAACTTTGATGAAGCTGTTACAGACAAAAGGTGGAGACAAGACATGAAGGAGGAGATCTATTCAATAGAGAAGAGCAACACTTAGGAGTTAACAATTCTTCCCAAGGGTCATCGCGCAATTGGAGTAAAATGGGTATACAAGACAAAGAAGAATGCTGATGGAGATTTGGAGAGATACAAGGCACGACTTTTGGCTAAAGGCTACAAGAAAAGGCAAGGCATTGACTATGAAGAAGTTTATGCACATGTTGCCCGCATGGAGAGGATTCGTTTGCTCATCTCTTTGGCGGTGCAAATAAAGTGGAAGATCCATCAACTAGATGTCAAGTCAACTTTCTTGAACGGCTATCTTGAAGAAGAAGTCTATGTTGAACATACATTGGGATTTGTGGTCAAAAACTATGAAGATAAAGTATTACGGTTGAAGAAAGCTTAATATGGATTAAATCAAGCCCCACGAGCATGGAATAGTTTCATCAACAAGTATTTTCAAGACAATGGGTTTACTTGATGTCTCCATGAATATGCTCTTTATCTTAAAGCTCATACTAATGGAGATATCTTACTTGTTTGTATTTATGTTGATAATCTTACTTTTACGGGTAATAACCCAAGTTTGTTTGAAGCTTTTAAGAAAGATATGTCATGTGAGTTCGAGATGACAGACTTAGGGCTCATGTCATGCTACCTGGACCTAGAAGTGAAGCAGATGGAGGATGAAATTTTTATCTCTCAAGAAATTAATATAAAATAGATATTGAAGAAGTTCAACATGCTCGATTGCAACCCCATGAACACACTGATGGAAAGTGAGAAAAATTGCCCAAGTTTGATGAAAGAGAAAAAGTGGATCCCACATTTTTTAAAAGTCTTGTGGGAAATTTGAGGTACTTGACTTGTACCAGGCCGTATATACTCTTTACAGTTGGAGTAGTAAGTTGCTTCATCGAAACTCCTACCTCCACTCATTTGAAAATCACTAGAAGAATTTTTCGTTACATAAAAGGAACAGTTGACTTTGGGCTATTTTATTCTTCTTCTAGTGATTTCAAGCTTATGGGATTTTGTGATAGTAGAGATATTAATGATAGAAAAAGAACAACTGATTTTGTGTTTTTCTTGGGTGATTCTATTATTTCTTGGAGTTCAAAGAAACAATCCATTGTTACTCTCTCGACTTATGAATATATAGCAGCAACATCTTGTACATGTCATGCTATTTGGTTGAGAAGATTGTTAAAGGAGCTTAATTTACCACAAATTGAAGCTACAGAGATTTATATTGACAACAAATCCGCACAGGCACTTGCGAAGAATCTAGTGTATCATGATCAAAGCAAGCATATTGATACAAGGTTTCACTTGCTACCTTGCTAACTCCGAGATCAGTGGTGGATGAATCAACACTCACTCGAACGTCCCGTAACACCTGGATCTGCACACAAGGTGCAGCGAGTAACGTGAGTACGTCAACTCAGTTAGTAACAACCATAAATAAAGGTTGAGCAGTAGTGACGAGCAGTAAAAAATACATAGATTTCATAATTTAAAGTCTCAATGAAACAACATAGTGTCAAATCAGTGTTCGAGTCAAAACATCTCGTAAAACTTCAATTTTGACAGAAAACATGTATAGATATTTTCAACAGTTTCAATAGAGTCTCAATGCAAAAATAGAGTAAAAATAATGAAGTCATAGACAGCCCCTTGGGCAAAATATCACTCATGAACAGCCCATCAGGCAAGCCTCACAGTTACTCATGAACAACCCCTCGGGCATACATCACAATCACTCATATCAGCCCCTCGGGCATACCTCACCATCATCATGCCTCCCAGTAACTCATCACTCGTCACTCGGCACTCGCACTCAGTAGGTACCTACGTTCACTGGGAGTGTGTACAGACTCCGGAGGGGCTCCTTCATCCCAAGCTCTATATCAAGCCAAAATGGCATCAAATCACTCAGGCCCTCGGCCTATATCAAACATGCTGCGACATGCAGCCTGATCCCATATAATATCCTCACAAATCAGGCCCTCGGTCTCACTCAGTCATAAAACCTCTCAAGCTACTCGGGTATTTCAGTAAAAACAGGGAACTCAGCCCAAAACAACTTTCATATGCATCAAAGTAGAGTAATGAAGTTGAATTAAACAGTAAACAGGTGAAATCATGACTGAGTGTAGATTTCAAATCAAAATAGTGTGAGGATAGTAATAAAATACCCCCTGAGAGTCCATACCGTACTGGCAGAAGGCCCAAACATGGCATTCCGCCCAAGGTATGAGAATTCTTTCTACAGTTGCCACGGGACGTACCAAGTCACAATCCCCCAACGGTGCACGCCCACACACCTGTCACCTAGCATGTGCGTCACCGCAATATAGTAAGATAATACGAAAGCCGGGGTTCCATACCCTCAGGACTAGATTTACAATTGTTACTTACCTCAAACCGGAAAAAACTCCAGACCGCAATGCTCTTGCCCCTCGATTCGGCCTCCAAATGCTCCGAATCTATCCAAAATCAGTATATTATCATCAATACATGCTAAAGGAATGAATTCCGCACGAAAATTATCAATTTAGATAAAAAAATCCCGAATTCAGTCTAACCCGGTCCCTGGGCCCACGTCTCGAAATCCGATAAAATTTACAAAACTAGGAAACCCATTCACTCATGAGTCCAACCATACCAAATTTATCATAATCCGACATCGATCGACATTCAACTCCCAAAAATCTATTTTATGAAGTTTCTACAATTTTTCCCAAATTTCCACCCCAAAGTGCTAATCAAATGATGAAATCAGTGATGTATTAATGTATATTAGTCAAATCCGAGTTAGAATCACTTACCCTAATAAATTTCTTGAAACAAATTTGAATAATCGCCACAACCCGAGCTCTCTAGGTCCAAAATGTGAAATAAAACCCTGAACCTCGTATTTATAGTGCACCCCTCGGATCCTCATTACTCGGTCCGCCAAATTCTACCGCCACCGCGCACGCCTCACCTCGGTCCTCTTCTCCAGCGGTCGCGACCAATCTTACGCGGTCCGCGCCAGCCTTCACCGCTGACCGCGGAATCCTACCGCCTCCGCGGAGTCCTACCGTTGTCCGTACCAATTTTGCGCGGTCCGCACTCCCCAACTTCAGAAACCCAACATCAGCAGCTTTTCCAACAGTTAGACCCATCCGCTAACCATCCGAAATACACCCGAGGCCCTTGGTACCTCAATCAACCATTCCAGCACATCCCATAACATCATTCAAACTTAGTCGAACCTACAAATTACCCGGAACAACACCAAAACATAAAGTTACCTCGGATTCAACCCTAAGAACCTATAAACCTCCAAATTTTCGTTGACGATGCCGAAACAAATCAAACCTCGTCCGAATAACCTCAAATTTTGCACACAAGTCAAATATGAAACCACAAATCTATTCAAACTGTCGGAAGTCCATTCCGACCCCGATAACTAAATTTTCACTACCGACCGGAAATCGCCAAATTTTCAATTTCGTCAATTCAAGCCTAATTCTACCACGGACCTCCTAATTACATTCCAACCACGCTCCTAAGTCCAAAATCACCTAGAGGAGCTAAGGGGACCATAATAATTCAAATCCGAGACCGTTTACTCATAAGTCAACATCCGGTTGACTTTTCCAACTTAAACTCCTAAATAAGAGACTAAAGGTCTCATTTTCACTCCAAAACCACTTCGAACCCGATCCATCCAACCCGATGCAACACAAAAAATCTAAACAACTTGTAAAAAAGAAGAAATGGGGGAAACGGGGCTAAAACTTTCGGAACAACCGGGCGGATTGTTATATTGGGTAAAAGTCACCAAATATGAATACACATTCACTCACGAGTTCACTCGTACCAAAATTATACAAATTCGATGTCTAAATCCCAATCAAAACTCAAAAAATTGGTTGGGGAACTTTTCCCCCCATTTTCCCAACCTTTCAATCCAATTCCGAAATTAAATGGAGGAAACAACTATAGATTAATGAAATACAACCAAAAACGAGTTAGGAATCGTTACCCCAAGGCTCTCTATAAAAGTCCCTCAAAAAATTACCAATTCCCAAGATCCCAAGTCCAAACTCCGCACCTGCGAACGAACATCCGCATATGCGGATGCGCTTCTACGCTAACACGTCCGCTATTGCAGAAACTTGGCTTCCTCCCCAATCCGCTTCTGCGACCACCAAGCCGTTTCTACGGATGCACAGACGCGGCCATCACCTCACATCTGCGCTCACAGGCCCTTATGACCAAAACAGCACATGCGACCTCTTCCTCGCTTCTGTGGGGCCGCACCTACGGACTTCCCACCGCAGGTGCGAAAACACCAGAACCAACAAACTTCAGAATATGCACAAGTCTAATTTTCCATCTGTTAACCTCCCGAAACTCACCCGAGGCTCACTCGAGGCCCCCGGGACCTCAACCAAACATGCCAACCAATCCTAAAACACCATACGAACTTAGTCGAGCACTCAAACGACCTCAAACAACGCTAAAATCATGAATCATCCTCTGATCCAAACTTAAAGAACTTAGAATTTTCCAAATTCGACAACTGATGCTGAAACCTGTCAAACCACGTCTGATTGAACCTAAATTTTGCACACAAGTCATATTCAACCCTATAGACCTCTTTCAACTTCTGAAATGGAAATCAGATCCTGATATCAAAAATTCCACTGCTGACCCAAATCTCCAAAACTTCGACTTTCGCCATTTCAAGCCTAAATGAGTTATAGACCTCTAAAACACAATCCAGACACAGAGTCCAAAATCACCTAACGGAGCTAACAGAATTGACAAAACTCCATTCCAGGGTCATCTTCACACAGTTCCGACTGCGGTCCAAATCCTAAGGCTTAAGCTCCTGTTTAGGGACTAAGTGTCCCAAAACACTCCAAATACCAAAATGAACTCTCTCGGCAAGTCACAATAGCAGAAACAGATACGGGAGAAGGGATCGGGACTATAAATCTCATGAAGACTGGAAGGGTCATCACAAAGTTGCAATAATGAAGTGGGTGGCTGAAAAAAAAAACTTGAAACTTGCAAAGCAAATTGCATATGCAAGCATTTTGATTGGCTGAAAGGTTGGCAAGTTTTGCTATAAATAGCAGGCTTCGTTCTTCATTTCATACACACCAAAATAAGAGAGAAGTAATAGAAGCTAGAGAGAGTAATTCACAGATTGTAGTATGTGAGATAAATAGTGAGTGTGAGTAATATTGTAGTGAGGTAGTTAAATAAAGAGTGTTATTTCTATCAAAAATATACTAGTCTCTTGACACTACTAAGTTGTTATATTAGTGGAAATATTGATCTGTTCGGGTATTGTATTTTACCTCGTTAAAGAGTTGGTGTCGTTGTTACTCTCTTGTGTTATTATTATTTGTCGTGAATATTATTTCTGGGCGGGACTATTATTTTTTCCTAACAAATGAATCGTTGTATTATAAAATTTATATATAAAAAAAAAGTCCACTAAAATACTCTTACTGGCACTTGATGCGATACTAAATTGCATAGTTTAACATGTGATATACCTTACATTTTATGCGCATTAATGATAAAAATACACTTGTTATGTGCTTAATGGAGTTTATTTCATGTGTAGGTGAAGTGGAGATGGAAACGGAGCTAAANGTATTATCAATTGAGTTGAAAGAAATACGAAATTCTGAAACATAGTCAATTTTCTTTAAAATTTTCGTTTTCACATTGAACGTTTAACGTTTGCTAAGTGTTGCAGGTGCATGCCTAGAAACTCATCGAGGACTGGGGCGGGCAGGAAGATAGGCTAGGCGGAGTAGTCGCTCTGGAACAGGTTCTTCGGTGAAGTAATTGAAGCCTTATCAGACCCTGAGAAAGTTTTCAGGACCATAAACCAGACCAAC